>JAANSK020211868.1:0-14380 GCA_011763485.2 Isoetes engelmannii
TTCCAGTTTCGAATTGGCATGCCCAGGGGTTCCTGCACATGCGTGCATGGTCCGCAAGTGCACGGTAGCAGGCTTCCGATCCAACGTTAGCGATCCTTGACTGTCGATAGGGGGGTCAACCCGCACGGGAAGTGGATGCAAGGAGCTTCTAATGTGGGCCACCTAGGGATGGTAAATGGACGCGTGGTTGACGACCGGTGGATGTGCAATGCGGCGGCTTGGCGAGGGGGGGGAGGGGGTTGGTCCCGCCCTGGGGTTAGGGCACGATAGAAGGCACCCATACCCTAGCACTTAAATAAAAGCCCACATCAATGGAAAAATGGAAACCACCTCAAGTGCATATTCGTATGGAGGGTCCAACGATTTGCTAGGACATCCATACACGTGCCTAAAATATGTATGCATTTAACCCCCCACCCTCGAAACCTTCTAACGCTTTATTCCTTGTTCAGATAAATTAAAAGCTTATGATGCTGCAACAATCCTTATTTGTTGAGATATTTCATATACCTGGTTTACCTCTAAAATCTTTATTTCAGATCGAGATACTAAGTTCACAAGCAAATTTTGGAAGGCACCTTTACTGCAATTAGGAACTGAATTACGATTTTCCACTGCTTTTCATTCATAGAGTGATGGACAATCCGAGGTGGTCAAGAAGGTTATTTCTTCTATCTTAGGAGATTAGGGACATTGGGAGCCGTACTTGCCTATTGTTGAGTTTGTGTATAATAACACCATTCAATCTACCGTTAAGATGACACCTTTTCAGGCATTCTATGGACAACCAGTTCGGAACCACTCTTCAGAGTGTATGATGATAATGATTTATGTTTTGAGCATAAAGATCTTATAGACTTGCTGCATGCTCGTATTCAGGATGCTCAAGCTAATTTTATGAAGAAATCATCTAAGATACAACAAGCAATGACTTTTAAGGAAGGTGATTGGGTGTAAAGCCTTGTATTGTCCACTGATAGTTAACTGCGGCATTTGATAAAATCAGTCATGCCTAGCCAAAATTGAATACCGAACGGTCTAAACATACCGATGGACACTCCGTACGAACATACACCAAAACAAGGGGACTAGGGGGTTCCATTTTCCCAATGATAGGCCGCCACAATAAATTCTTGTAGGATTAATCCAATATAGTTTGCTGGAAATCACAAAAACATTGACAATGTTTGCTAGCTTTTCTAGGCCTAGCTAGTTGCAAGATCTAACTATTGGCTACATGTTCTCTTTGTTAGTGGATTTTATTTTAGAAGCACGAGAAGCAAGGAACAGTTTTGAGATAATGAATCCAATAAAAAAAGTAAAATGAGATCTTTCGATCTATATTCTTAGGTAAAAGATTCAAATTCCTAGTGGAGAATTAGCATGCAAGATGCAATTGGGATTTTAATGCTACACGATTAATAAATATTGAAAATTTCGTGTAAATCTAATGGATATGCATGATGCCTTGTTCACAATATGCTTTATAAAATATGCTTTATATGATTAGAGTACTGGACATGTAGTAGAATAAATTTGGATACCATATAAAGGGACTACTATGTTACAGGCATGACCATTCAAGAACCATACTTGGGATGATGGAAACAATACGGGTGGCCACATGTAGCAGCAATTTTTGAGCCTCCACCTCCATAGCCTTTCCAATCTAGCAACACAGGAGATCTCCCCCACTTCTGAGCTCAATTGGGCAAAAATTGGAGGCTCGGAGTGGAAGATTTCAAACTGGCCTCCGTTGCAGATTAGAGGCCGCCACCTCCTTGTCCAAATCAAAAAATGACATGTGGCCGCCCCTAATACCTCCATCCCAAGATGGGCATTTTTGTATACCTAAATAACACGAATACTACTTTAAGTTCTTCTTTTCCAATTGGGTATTGGACATTCCGGTTTCCATTAAGCCCATTAAATTATATATGATATGATGATACAATGTGATGCCATTTTCAAGTTGTCTTTTTCTCAACCAAGTAATTGGCATTCCAGTTGCGCATTATATGATACAATGTGATGACCTTTTCTTGTGGCTCCAGCTGGTCAATGTAAAAGATTTGAGTGCTCTTTTCTTGTAGTTTCAAATGGGCAATGTCAAAGGCCAAAGAAGACCACCGAAAGAAGATCAAACACAATTTAAACTAGAGCACCGTCAAGTAAAGATAGAGACTGAAGCACCACGAGAGAGAATCTCAACAGAAGAATCTCAACAGTAGTCTCAATGAATTCGCGTCAAAGACATGCAACGTCGAACAGCTAGCAAGATGGATAAGACAACATATGTACATGTGTGTTGTCGATATGAAGGATGAACTACTTCGGTACAAGCAGGCTAGGTGCACGGGAACCATGGGATCAGTATCGATTGTGGCATGACATATGAACCAATAAACATATATTTTGCGAGCTCCGTAAATAATGCACGCCATCGTGTTTGAGCCAAAAAAAATACACGGTGTTTTTTTGAACAACCGATTTTTTGTGTCTTGACATGTTTGAGCCATATAGTAAAAAAAAACACACACAGCGTTTTCGTAGACTTAGCGGATTTTTCTGGATTTAAGGCCGGCTCAAACACGACGGCGTGCATTATTTACGTTATTTACTGTGCTTGTATATTTTGGATTGAAGCAAAATCTTCATGGTGGCATGACAAGCATTTGGCCTAGTCTAGATTAGCACATTTGGCTAGTGATAGAATAGACTAACATAGATAGACTAACATTGATAAAATTCATCACATTAACATGGGGCATTTTTTTTAAGGTAACATGGAACAAATGTGTTCCCCAACTGCAAGGAACATAGTTAAGTCATGAATAAAGAGATGAAGAATGTGAATGTATGAACGGAAGGGACTCGTCGACGCCAAAAAAAATAAAAACAGAGTAGTTGCCAGATTTCGTTGGCCGGTTGTTCGTGCATGCATGATTGATGATTATCCATTCGTTCTTTTGATTAAATGAACAAGTTAAACTAGCTGATCCGCGCGGATTCAGATCTGATTTCGTTGCTTATTCATATCAATCCTTTCCTACCTGCCGCACCGGACCTATCCTTGAGCTATGGTCGCTTTAAGATGGATCAATAGCTTCCTGTTTTGATCTGGGTTATGATGCATTTGGATATTTCTTGCCTTTATTCGCTGGATTCGTGCTTTCTGCCGGTTTGATCGATCTGCATATTTCTTGGCTCTGCTTCGACGGATCTTATATTTCTTGCCCTATTGCGCCAGGGATGGATGCGCGTTTTATTTCTTGTGGGCTCCATTGTCCCCAATTTGCTGCTGTATAACGCAGGCGCTTCGGCCCCTGATAACGGAGCGCGGGGTTTTCTTGCCTGCCGGAGACGTACTACGGTGGGTTGTAATTGAAGGCTCCAGCCATATATTTTCCATCCCATTTTTTCCGGCTGGTTTATTTGAGTCTTGTGCCAGACGTTCTATATTTCGTTCAGTTTGATCGCATTTTGAGTCTGTCTTGCATGTTTCACTTTATATTAGTTGATCTAGATCCATGACAATGTGGAAACTGCAAAATAGTCTATCTGATCAATCAAGATTTCAGCAATAAGCTGCAAATCGGGCACCGACAGGTCTTTTGCCATTAGATCCTCTAGTTTATGCGTGCAGCTCTCAGCACATGATGAATGTCCTGAATCAGGGGTAAATTATTGACTCAAAAGGCATTGTTCGGTTCCGAAAGACGGGGTATGGAAGTATCCTCTTCAAATTCTAAAGGGATTCTAAAGTCGAGAGCATTGTAAAGGGATTACGGAAGGAAGGAGATGGCGTGGAAGTATAAGGCTGGATTAGCGTTACTTGCGGCTGTGGTGGTTATCTGGGTAACCGCTGCAGAAGTTACACAGGTACGTCTTGCGCCAAGATCACTGAGGCAAATTTGTGAACATCTGTTAAATAATTAGGCCTATCATAATTATCACCTAAATGTCAGGATAGCTCCTACTTGGACCTTTGGATCTGTTTTGAGGTCCATTCCTTTGGGCATTTTAGTTTTGTGTGTATAAATTGCTGTATTTTTTAGAGACAAGATTACTGTGCCTATCACAATTATCACCTACATGTCAGGATAGCTCCTACTTGGACCTTTAGAACTGTTTTGAGGTCAATAGCCGTCCATTCCTTTGGGCATTTTAAATTTGTGTGTATAAATTGCTATATTCTGTTATACTTAGAGACAGGATTACTGTGCCTATCACAATTATCACCTAAATGTCAGGATAGCTCCTACTTGGACCCTTGGAACTGTTTTGAGCTCAATAGCCGTCCATTCCTTTGGGCATTTTAGTTTTTGTGTGTATAGATTGCTATAACAGGATTCCTTAAAAACAGGATTATTGTTTGCAACAGCAAAAAGTAGTAACGTTTGAAGGACGGGATTGTTGCTAAAAAGTTAGCAACGTTGTAATAGATCTTAAATCACATCAGGCTCTCACGAAATGTTCTTGGAGTCAAGGTCCAGTTGGGAGATACCATGTCAGATTTTTGTATTTGGGCCCTTGTTGTTTATGGTACCTCTTCTGGTTTTTGAAAGTGAAAAAATAGTTCCTTCCTCTTAATATTGATGCTGCATTAGACTTATCTGATGATATGAATCCTGCTTCACTATGTGGTAATCATAGTCTCTGATTTCACTTTTGTATCACAGAGCATATTTCGGGCTTACAAGCACCCATTTTTGCTTTCCTACTTGGGAGCTTCTCTTATGGTTGTCTATTTACCTCTTGCTGTCCTCAAGGACTGGCTTCATTCAGTTTTTCTCAAGTACTCTGGTAAGCTTTGCGTTTCTAATTTTAAGGGTAATCATCTCTAAAGAATTTCTGAGAGAAAACAAATCTGCCACTTTCAGAGACCTCAAAAGCAAGTAAAATCTTGCATAAGGATTCGGGTTCGGACTTGGAGTTGCAGCATGTAATGCTGAAGGAGCGTGATCAAGAACTTGCAGATGAAGAAGCAAAACCATTGATGCTAAAACCATCATCTGAAAGCTTAGATAGTGCAAAGTGGACATCATGGGACCTTGCAAAAGCTAGCTTTTTTCTAGCACCCCTGTGGTTAGCAACAGAGGTAATTAAAATCACACCTTCCTTCATAGGGGTTTAGATTAATGGGGTAATAACTATTGTAGAGGGAACTAAAATCACATCTTCCTTCAATGGAGCTTAGATTAATGTGATAACAATGTCATATATATAATGATCCAGAAAGAACAGTTTATATTCAGCAAATGAAAAGCTGGAGCTTTAGTCTGACTGCATTTCAGCTTGGGAGATCCCCTCCACAAAATCATATTGTATGATAGTGGAATTGGGTGCAGTGTTTCACAAATCTTAAAGAGTAAAGAAGTCAACAGTATGAATATATAGACTCTAAACTATATTGCTACTGAATGTGGGAATATGCAGCAAGGTCTATGTAGTGGAATTACGTGCAGCATATCATAGATCTTGAAGAATGGGAGTGATTATAAACTAATCCATGGAACAAAGGGGGAATCAGTAAAGTTAAACATAGGAGATCCAAAGCTTTCATCTTTGTAAAAATGTTATTTAAGAGATTCACAAGATGAGAAGTCCAAGATATATTGTATTTGGATAGCAAAGCTTAATCTATTTGCTTTCTGTTGTTCGATGCCTATCTATGTTATAATAAGTCTAAAATGGGTTTGTAAACTTTTTTTTGCAGTACTTATCAAATGCTGCCCTGGCACACACAAGTGTTGCCAGCACCACAATCTTGGCATCCACTTCTGCCCTTTTTACGCTTATGTTTAGCACTTTGATGGGTCAAGACCAGTTAAATGTCATGAAGGTTTTAGCAGTTTTTGTTACTATTACTGGAGTGGCTATGACAACACTTGGTAAAACCTGGGCAGCAGATGACTCAAAGTTTACCGTAATCAGGTAAATTTTCGCTCCTCTTCAATATGCTCAGTTTCTAATTAATTGTTTCTAAATAGCATCCCACTGTTTGTGATCATTTGCAGGCCAAATCATCATGATCCATTAGGTGATATTTTAGGGCTCCTTTCAGCAGTTGCATATGGCCTCTTTACTGGTAAGCATGCACCTAGTAAACAAATTTTTATTTTTATTTTATGCTAATGAAACGATGTTATGCATTTCAGTATCTTTAAAAAAGATTGCGGGAGGAGGTGAGACAGCTGATGTCCAAAAGGTCTTTGGATATATTGGGCTATTCACTCTTGTAGCTCTTTGGTGGCTAGGTGAGTTATTTTATTTATTCATCTAAGTCAAGGTGCCCCATTGTGGACTGTAGTGGTCCAAATTATTAAATAGTATTGACTTTTAAATGCTTTGACGATAAAAATTGCCTAAAAGGGTTCTTGTGACATGTCTAAGAGCCCTCTTCTTAAGTTCTGTGGCTAGCTTCAATTGTTTTTCATTGCATTCTTACCATCTGACGCCTGTTATGTGTTGGTTTCCAGTTTGGCCACTTCATTTGCTAGGCTTGGAGCCAAAATTCAGCATGCCAAGGTCAACAAAGGTGGATGAAGTAGTTCTTGCAAATGGTATTATTGGAAGTGTTGTTTCAGATTACTTTTGGTATGTTGACCAGCTTCTGCCCTAAATTCCTACAGTTTACAAGCTAACCGACTAGAAACTTTTTGAAGGGCTTTGTCTGTGGTTTGGACTACCCCTCTTGTTGCAACTTTAGGCATGTCTTTGACTATTCCAATAGCCATGCTTGCTGATATGTTTCTTCATGGGCGGCACTATTCAGCCATATACATCCTTGGATCTGCCCAAGTGCGTGAAATTAAAACTTTTTTCCATAAATCTTGCCTTTGGATTGTCTTACTCATTGCCCGTATGTACAGGTTTTTGCTGGATTCACGATTGCCAATTTGACAGATAGTTGTTCAAGAAAATTTGGATTTTGAACATCTAAAGGTTTTAGATTTTGTAAATAGCTTTTACTTGCTTGAGAGCCAGACCCAGCATGGAATTCTATCGATGGGACCTAGCTTCTTCAAATATCCAGGTTGACACATCTGAAAGATCTTTTGTCTGGTTCTCGAAAAAATCTGTTGGAAATGTGTATATTGAGTAATGGCAGATCTATGATGCTGCTAACATGCAGCTTGAATATATTACAATAGCTGTCAAATTCATGTAACTGGAAACTTTTCATATTGAGTTGTTGATAAAGGCTGCATTATCCAAATCTCTCTGGTTTTATGATAAGTCTATTTAACTCTCGGTTAATAATAAAGATTGCATGCTCAACACAATGTAATAAGTTGTAATGTGAACCTGTTGCAAATGTAATTGAAGTTTAAGGACAGAGATAGCCTTTACCACTTTGCTACGCACAGCCTATGCTAATAGCAACGTGCTTACGCATAAGGGTTGCTGTTGACGTTCAAAATAAATGGTTGTCAGTAAAAAAGATGAAGAAAAGTTTCAATCAAGAGAGAAATATGGACAAGCTTTAATCAAGAACGGAATATGGAATTGAAGAAATATGCATAAGCCTGTGTCCTCGCAGATCTTTAATGTGTTTCTTTATCCCTATGGAAAACTGAGCAAATTGAAGCAGAAGAAAAGAGTGGTTAACAAGGAGCAAACGCATTGCATCTAAGGAAGTTGTATTTCTTGTAGTAGCAAAGGCTCGACTCCAGTTTGGTGCCGACTCTGAAGTTTAAAGAGGACCTTTCAACGATGGGAACATTAACAGCCCATAAAAAAGGAACCAAAAAGAGGAAAATAATGGAGAAATAGCTGAAACATGTAAAAACGATCAGACACTGGTATTTTTGCTGCAACACTGACCTACAATTATTTTATAGCGTTCTACTCTAAAGCAGAACCAGTGCCTGGTCTTTGGATTCAGATGCCTAATGATCATCAACCTGCCGTAGTTGCAAAAGTTGCAAAGTGATACTTGAAATTGGCGTGTATACAATTTGCATCCTTAGCACCAAAAAGAAAAATGATTACATTTGCGAGAGTCAACTGTTCAATGTAATCTTACCACTTTGGGAGACAGACCAGATCTTTAAAAGGGAAAAGATTTTATTGAGGCTTCTATTCTTGAGCACGGCATCCTTCTAAAAATCTACAAATTAGCATATTTAAAGGGAGGATCCTGAGCCTTAGATTTCTTTGCTTGGATGACTAGACAATAGCATTTTGAATTTCTTTTTCACTCTCAATTGCAGAGTGGAGTCGGGGATGCACACTGGAGTTTGGAACCATGCCACTTTGGAACCATGCCACTGACAAGCCACTACGAACCATTTTGCAATAAGTTACTAGCCATCAAGAAACATGGCGAGAATTCGACCCCTAAATAACAAACAAGATGAAGAAGCCTCCATCTACAATACAGTTACAAGGGCAACCCAGCAATGTGTTAGCACCTTGTTTTCATTTCCCCTTTTTTTTTTAACGTTTGCACAAACACGAGTTGGCACTTCAATTCAATTTTAGAGTGTCGACATCGGTGCCAGCTGGGAATTTTGTGCAGGTGGATGTCTTGAAACCCCTAGGATTCCATTGGATCATGGAAATTCAAGGAATTTCAAGTCTGTTAAGCGAGTGAGGGTATCGGTTGCTTGGAGATAGGCTATCTATTTTGGACGTGCAAAAAAGAAGAGCCTGCAATGGTCCCAGTTTCTTCCAAACAAAATAATGCCTAAGGGTTTCAAAGCTCTTAGTAGGATGTGATATGTGAAATTCATGTTGGAAGAAACAATTTGATATCATGCCTAGCGCGACTACAAGGTACAGAAAAAATGCCCCCTTGGAAATGATTTTGCAAGATATACTTTCTATACTAAGGTTATTATTTAGCTTGTAGAGATTTGGAAGAATGGCTATGAGTTTTTAGCTGATCGGTGGATTCTAGGGATAAAATACCTCTCTAGAATTATGCCTATAGAAAACTTGATGAAGTTGCAATAGAGCTAGTGCTCCCTTCAGGAATTAGAAGTTCCTTCTTGCACTTCTGTATGTAAGGCAAAGATATAGACTTGAGTTGCTAAGAATGACCTGGGTTGCTAGCTTTTATGAGGTTGTATGTATGGGCTGTGATAATGAGCATCAGAGTGGCTAGAGATATATCGTATCTTGCAACTTGCATTTACCAGAACATCTACCAGAACATCTAGCAAGCATCTATAGTGTTGATTTCCTTGGAGAACGAGGCAGAGCATACAGAAGATGGCATTTACAAAAGCAATACATTGTTAGTCCAATTTTTTTTTGCAATTACTCAATATTATTGTGGATTATGCATTTATTTGAAGATGCTAGACCCAAATTAGCATTGCCATACCTCTTTTGTGATAATTTAAATGCTACTGGGCTAACAGAAGATGTAAATTTGAGATAACTGGGGGGCTTATGTGATAACTCGGGTACAATTGGTCTTATAAAAGATGCAAAATGACATCTTAAACACAAGTTCTAAGATGTCAGGGAACAATTCCAATTACGCCTGTTAGATCTCCACTACTGCTCAGTGAAAATCAGCTGGGTTCACACAAGTAGAATATTAAGAGTTATAAAGGAACAATTGGATTTCCGCCTCTAAATCTAAAGGCATAGGACACACTTTGTTTATCTTCATGGGTATAGTAGAATTTCATTTCAGTTTTTGGCAAAATATAATAGTTGACAGCAGAGGAACAATTTGGTTTATGCCTTTAAAGCTAAAAGACATAGCACATCGTGCCATATGATATATTGCTCCTTCGTAGTATTCTTTGAATTAAAAGTGGCATTCTCTATTATGTGAGTTCTTATTTTCTACCTTCGAATTTCTTCTTGCAACCCTCTAGTCTATTTTCAGTCATGTCTATTGAATCATGTTTGTTAATTTGTACCTCGTAGCCCGTAGCCTTTGCAAATCAGATAAATGACTAAAATGACTAATGACCTTGGTAGACTGGATTAAACAGGAGAAACAAGTTATCTAAATGGACTTTCCTATATACGAACTGCTGTTCATTGCATAGCAAACGACACCGATAAGATACAGATTATTGGCATCCCTAAAGGATATAACGATACCACTGCACTTGTTTCTATTTTATAAACGGTACATAATGGAAAACGTGGACCTTTATAATGCAACGCGTTCCATTGCACAAATAAAAGATGTTTTAAGATGTTTACAGTCACAGGTCTTATGTCCAAAAAGGCTTGGGACTGATGAATCCCAATCATAATGCTATTCACAGTTCCCAAAAAATGATCAAGTGATCTCAAAATTACCTGTATGGAATCCCATTATTAATGCAATTATATATTGGCCACAGCGATTAAGCTGAACAAATGTGAGGCTCTCGATCCATTGGCACCTTGTTTTTAGTTACAATATAATACAACATTTGCCCTTCAGATATCCAGGGCTTCAAATGAAGTGGTGAACATTCTGTACATCCTATAAATTGTCATCTAGAAAATCGAGCTAGGCGTGCCTGCCGAAGTTCTTCCAAAGTTAATTCTGCTGTACTATCTTCTTGTTCAGGCCATTGTGGAGCTGATGGCACATCCTCAGCTGAGGAACGCAATCCTTGTTCCACAGCACTGGATCTTCGAGTTCCGCACATCTCACACACATCCAGATATCCCACATTGTCAAAGGTGCAAACAGAACATCGCCAAACACTATTAACAGATGCTTGACGTTCTTCCATACTCCTACTGACACTACCTGAACCAACCACTCCACGGCCATATATACGCCTTCTCAAACCCAATAGCGGCCTAAAAACAAACTTAAATGGCCAAGATATCATTAACCATGAACCATGAACTAGTCTTCCAAAAAGAGATAAAAATGGGGTGCTTGGAGGAAAAAGCTGCCGTCGATACACATAAATGAGACCTGCAAGAATGCCACAAAGGTGACCAAGGAAAGACGTTCCAGGCACGAACATCTGGATCAATAGAAGTTCTGCCCAGGCAGCGTATCTTGCAGGGACTAGAATACCATAGACGTTTGTGTAGCTTGGGGAGTTGTGATTTAATACCACTTTAAGAGCAAAGAGGACAGCTGAAAATCCCACTGCGCACTCTGAGAACACTGGGTCGGGAGAATCTGACAAGGCTGACCAGAGCTTTGCAACAACTACTACCAGCCCATGGGATAAGGCCAACAGAACTGCCACCATAGATGCAAACTTCTTACTTCCCATAGATCCCTCCAGTTGAACACCCTTCCACATCAATGAAAGCATATTGTATACTAGATGTGATTCATCCACATGGAAGAATGCAGATAAGAAAACCCTCTTGATATCCATATCCTTCAAAGAAAATAACTATGGTTAACTAACATTCACAGACTAACAACCTTGTTAATAAATAGACATCTTTTCTAGTCAGGTACTACCTTGTCTTGCCTTTCAGCTATGTAGGGTGGAATGCTCTTGCTTCTCTTGTTGTTAGGTATAATGTTCCCTGTCGGGACATTACATGGGTTAAGGGCCTGCCAAGCCCATTAGGGCAAGCCAGTGCCCGAACCCCAGTCAATGTCCCGTGAAGGAACCTTTTCCTTCAAAATGTGCTTGGCCAGGTGATTTCATGACATTTTCTAGCGGACATCACTTCAGGGGTTTTGGTTGAGGCGGCAGGGTGAAGATGGACAGTAGCAGATTATCGCTTATAATCTCAGTCTGTAATGGGGCAATATCACCTGCCCCAGAACATTCCGATAAAATCACTGAACTCATGAGGAAAATTGTAAATCACTACCTTAGTGAATACCAGTATAACATCTTTTTTTGCTCATTGTTTTTTACTTTGGCCCAAAAGACTATAAAGCTTGAATTTAGTCATAGCTCATTCATATGCGCAACATGAGCTGTTTGGCCAGCACATGCATTTGGTATAGAACTTGTTTCAGATCTCCAAGGGATCTGTTACTGTAAGGTTTAAACTTAGAATGCAGAAAAAAGGGAAATTCGGATCCGAAAGAATTAATTTTGAAGCTGGCTGACGCATGATGGCCAAGAAGTTTGGTAAATACACAAAACGTGCCCAAAATCTCCACAGAAATGTCATTTCAGTAATTTTAAGCGCAGACTCTTGTTTGCCCCTCTGCTTAATCACTTGGTTACAGACAAGATATCTTAGATGGTAAGCAATTGTCTTCCCCAGAAAATGTTTAATCAAATAAATTTTCATTTCTACAGGAAAGTGCACCCGAAGGATTTTGACACTAATACATACAACCCTAAAATTATGAAAAAGAGAAAGATACCATACCCGTAATACAATGTGAGGATTAAGGCAAGCATCATGCAAGGACGGCAATAATTCATTCAGCATTCCAGGCCGCAAGTATACCAATACATTGGCCACGATAAGCGCAGCAGTTACCGGAGGCTTTCGTTGAAGCTGCAAAAACTGGGAAGCGACATGTAAAGCTAGCATAAAAAGCATTCCATTTGTCCTGCGACTCCGACCACCGCCCCTTCCCCTGTAATAGTAGATCGGCATAGCCGCTTCCTCCACTTCTGATTTTTCACAAATCTACAGGCTTCCTTTGCTCGGGCGCCTCACTTGCCACGTCTGCTCATTGGTGGTGGCTTTTATTGGGCTGCCCGAAGGGCATACCCTAGGTGAGGATGGGAGAAGTTGGGTATGTTCTGAGAATGTTCTTTATATATAGGGCTCATCTTTATATATAGGGCTCAGATTGAAGCAGAGGTCGGAATAAACCCATCAGATGCTATTTCTACGAGTGGAGATAAGATCCAAAACAAAAAAAAATTGACACCCTTACGCGCATACTAAATTCCAACAGGCAGTCCATTCAGGCGGATTAGCTCTTCAGTATGTGACGAAAACTATGAAGAAAGTTAGGAGGGTACTTCGTGGTTCAGAGAAAGAAGAAGGAGAAGGTAAGTATGTCTTTCGAAAATGTATGATCAGGGTAAAAAGGATCTAACAAACGATGTTAAACTTTCTCTTGAAGTACATGTTGAGAAGCAGAGAAGCAGCCTGCAACTCGAGCACCATGCTTCAATCCTGCTTAGCAGGGTACTTTTTTCTGTACTACCTTGGAATTCAGCTTTTGGGTTTTTTAGTGACAGAAATTGTTGTGCTTTTTAGCCCTCCAGCGCAGCATGTGCTGCAGTATTACAAGATCAATCATGTTTTTCTTCTCTTGGTTTGCGGTAGTTTCTATGTTCAACAATACAGGATTTTCTGTGGTGACTGAGATAACTTTTGCACACATAAGCATGTCCAGTTCTGCTCTTATGGCTTGGCCTCATGATCCTCATGGGTAACGCCATTTTCCCTATGTGTCTCAGACTTGCCATTTTCTTTCTTCACCTTTTTCAAGTGATGATACCAAACTTGCATATCACTACCTCTTCCATCACACTAACATGTTTTATGCTCACCTTTTCTTACATGCTTAAGCTATTTGGCTCACAATTACCATCGTGTGCTTCAATGGCCTTCAGATGTTCTGCTTACTAATGTTTTAATGGAATTCTCCTGCTTTGGAAGGTTTAAATACTATAAATAAGTTAGCATTAGCAATTTACGAATGAATTACGACTTGAAATGCCGGCTCGGGTGATGTAAATATTTGGTATCTCTCTCCACCTATGCTGGTAGTATATACATAGTAATTATGTGAGTGATATCTCATGTTTACTTCATATCATATGATGCAAAGACTAAAAATAGCAAGTTCATTTAATCCAGGTACATATCAGTCTACAATAAGATGAAGTCTCTGCAATTTCAAGACGTCTCAAATCATATGGACTTTATTATACAGACACTGTGACTAGCTTTCTGAAACCTTAAAGTTTGTAGAAATAGATTTACAGAACACATAGATGCACTGGCGCTTGATAACCTGTTAGAAGTTTTCATATGTTGTTTTTAACTCAACTAAAAGTTGTTTCCTTGAAAACATACCATGGCGATATGCTCTCACAATGTGTACAGGCGCAGGGAACGTCATAGTGTCGAGGACCTAAGTCTAGATGTGCTAAATGAGATTCTCCCCTTCTTCTTTCGTCAGGCCATGGATAACCAAATTATGGCCTCTCCGTCTGGGTTCATGAATTTTTGCGGCCTTTGGATCAATGTCAACTGAGGTGGCATGTATTGTCTGTTGTTTGTGAGCAGCAGGCGCTGTCTGTTGTCTGCGAGTGGCAGGCTGCCATCGACACGAAGGTCGTGATGCCTGTGCAGGCAATTGCTGCGTGGGTAGGTGAGCGTGTGCGGCAGCTGAAGTGCATGGAGTAGTCTCTGCCTTTTGATTTTTTTTTTTTTTTTTTTTGGAAGAACTGAGTCACAAATGTATTAAAAGAATGATAATGTTACAAAATGAGTGACGAGGAAA
>JAANSK020211979.1:0-14379 GCA_011763485.2 Isoetes engelmannii
CTAATTTGATACATTTTAAAAAGCTTCAAAACTTTTTGAGGGAATCTTTCAAACGGGAATTTTAAATTTTCCCGTTTCAATTTAAACATTGTTATGAGTGTTAATACTTGGAACATTACTTGTATAATTGCCACCAAAATGTAAATACTAGTGTGAGGGTGACAAAAACGTAGTGTATAAATATGGATAGCATTTATAATTCGGAGTATTTATACTGCCACTAAAAATGCAACTGATGATTCCCACCTGCAGAATCACCTGCCCACATCCCACGGGAAGGAATATCCAATTGACAATACCCCGCCGCAGAATCAACAGTAAGGCTCCCCCGGGAAGGAATAACCACTTCGGCAATTCTCTCCCGCGGAATCACAAGTCGTGCAGATCCCCCGCCACGGAATATCCAGGCCACCGATTCAACTCCGTGGAATCACAATGTAGCCTGTTCTATATTTCTGACCTTAGAATTGAATTCAGGGACAGTGCAGACTCCTTCACAAGCGCAAATTCGTTTACATTATGTTAAATAATCGAAATGCTTTATCGATTGCTGGCGTACAGACAATGCAAATTAGAAAAATTAAACAATCTAGAACACGAAACAATCGTCAGCATGGCAAACACTGGATGGTCGATTCCATTCATAACAAAAGGCAGGCTCCTGGCCTGGACAAAAGGCACAGACAAAAGGATACCCAGCGGGCATTTTAACTTGACATTCAGATAACAAAAAAAACACAAGATGAGAATGCTTGAAGCACCACCGGTCTTTCAAACTGCAGGTTTTCATACACACCGTTTCCTCTGCAAGGACATCTTTACAGATTCAGCAGTGGCAATTTATGTATTACAGTAGAAACAAGCTTTGCAGAAATTAAATCACCTTTTTGCTGGATCAGTTGAACTTCCAGGTAGACGGGTCCCTGCAACACTGGACTGGAAAAACAAAATCTTCATCACCCTCCGCAAATTCAAAAAACATCCTCCTTTTTCGGACCACCATAGCCATCGTAGTGGTTGCATGAAGAAGGTGATGCATAGAGTTTGGGAATGACAGTACCGCGGAGGTAGGCAAACAGGTTTTTCGCCCATTCCTCATCAAATGTGTCCTTGTGGCCGGGGATTCTAGACATATTAGAAACTCGAACAGAGACCCGGACACAATCGCACCCATCCAGCCTGGGTATGGCTACAGACAAAGAAGGCACTTCAACCAGGGAGGAACTCCGAAGGCTTTGTTGGAGGCTCTCCAACCTGCATGTTTGCAAGACTTCAAGAAAGCCCAGATCAACAACAAGAAACCCGTCTACTATAGAAACTGGAGGACAATACGCCATACTGTAGTCGACAAGGCCAGAGATAAGAAAAAAATAATCATTAGCAAGCGCATGCAGCAACAAATACATAAACCCTAACCCAAATAGCTTCGGTAAGCTGTGCGCCCGATTTGCTCAGCCGGAAGCTCAATAGCACCAAGGAGTTGGAGTTCGGCAACTGAAGACGGACTGCGCAAAGAAACAAAGAAGGATGTTTGAAGTTTGAATACGAAAAACGTAGCTAGCGTCGCTGGTGATTCCTTGGGGTGGATTTTCCGGTTCCCTAGATCTAGAGTTCCAGACAGTGACCCAGGTAGACCGTCTACGTGTCAATTAGCCATTAGACCACGTGCAGCTGAAGCGAGTGGGCTCAGGCGGGCAAGGAAGCTGAAACGGCAACCCAATTAAATCCTACGACTAGCAATGATTACATTAGTAATTCTACTGTATGGAATCTCCCGTACGTCATGGTATCTTCCGGTGGTGATTCCGCCGGAAGGAATGTACAATCTGTGATTCCGCCCGATGGAATCACCACATGCCCAGGTGGCGTCCGACCAACTGCCAAGTGGCAACCCGCACGGACATGGTGGTGATTCCCTGGCGCTGAATAGGCTAAGGGTGATTCCGCCAAAAGGAATGTACAATATGTGATTTCGTCCGATGGAATCATCACATGCCCAGGTGGCATCGAAACTGCTGCCAGGTGGCAACCCACATGCGGCAAGGGTGGTGATTCCCTGGCGCTGAATATGCCAATGGTGATTCTGCCGCGGAGTTTAACTCCTTCCAGGCTACCACGTGCCTATGCATCTCATCTAACAAATACGTCACTAGTGGACATTAGCGTATATGGTATTCTATGTCAACTCAATGGTCCTAATGCCAATGGTCCTAAGTATTCATATTGCAACCAAAAAATTACCAACAGAGTTACAAAAGCTTCTCGCGCCAAAATATATTCAAATTCAAATTTGAATTGTCATCACAGGTTTGCACAGAGATGATATTGATACAAAAAAAAAAAACTCTCCTGCTGCAATCGGAAGCAATCAACTGTTGATTTGAGGTTAGTGGGCAATCTCAGGGTCCTTGGGCTCGCAGGCGGGTGACTAGTGTGCCGTTCTCACTCCAATTTCCTTCTGACAGGTGAAAGGTGCTTCTTCTTTGCAAAACACAATCGTAAAACTTCTGGAGCATCACTGCAAATGTGCACCTTGTCTGGTCAATCTCAGAATGCCCAAACCATGCGGATGTGTTCAGAACCTGCAAGAGATTGTATCAGTTCCCATTCTATCGAATTAAGGCAAAGGCATAGCAAATTATGCTTACAGATTCATCTTTGCTATTGCAGACATCCCTTAGGAACCTTTTGATAAAGCATATGGTATAAATACCACAATCCTGAGTATTCTCCTGCTGAGGGACATTCAAGGGAGAATGGGGGCGTTGTGCTGGCTGCTTAACTCGAATTTCCACCTCTTCATAATGTGTCACAAATCTGTAAAAAAAAAAAACTAGTAAATAGAGAGGCAATCTTCAACAGCTCGGGGCAGGTCAGAGCTCACAGGGTAGCAAAGCAACGCAAGTTCTGGTGCATGCCAGACATCGAATCAGATGAAGGAGAGCAGGGCAGGGGGTTTGCAGCCTCCGGCAAGCCCCTTGTTCTGAGACTAGTATGAAGAGGCTCCAGTGATTGCTGCAAGGCATAATTTTAGGAGCCCTCAAATGGTAAGCTGCAAGGCTATTTATAAGGCATCGATTCTTAGCTGCCACGGGTAACGGTAGGGAGTTTGTAGTCCCGATGCATGGCATGCGCTTTCAATCTATGAATTTCAAGATCCCATTTCTTACTGTAACTGCGACCGCACTTACCAAACTCACAATACCAGCGCCTGTCTGAGTCATTAAACCTCCAATTTGGGATGTCGTTCCTATTACCTGCAGGAACCCAAGGTGGATTCTCCACTGCATCTGTGCTCCACTCCCACTTCTATGGAGCACTCAGGTTTTTCCAGATCGATCTTCTGACCAAATTCCTCTATTTTTTTCTTGCTGGTCATGTCTTCCACCTGCAAGTTACAATCTGCCATGGATTCGGCTCGGATTTTTGGCTGTGATAGGGAATTCCCCCAAATATTGGGGAAAAGCTAAGAAGCTCGATCGTGCAGCTTTGCAGCAACTGAGGAGAACTCTGCTGGCATAGAAGAAGCGCCAAAACAACTGCCAAAACGGGGTTTAACAGGGGATTCGACTTTAGAGTCGCCCAAATCGTCTGATAGCAGATTTGCTTCCGCATAAACGAATGCAGAACCAAAAGACTCTTCCGCCTGGAAGTTCTGGCTAACAGAAGTGGTGCAACTCCCTGGCAGAGGAAGGTAAGGGGATGGCCGAAATAAACAGTTCGGTCGTCTGGAGAATCTATGCGCCAGACAGAAGAAGACATCCAGACCAGAGAGAATGTCGGATTGGGACATAAGATTTTTTGACGCGTGCACCGGTGTTCCACTGAATGGTTTCAAAATCGCACACTTGTCGAGCGGGAAGCAAGCGTAAGGTATATGGGACGCGTGTTAGGCGGTGATAGGATGTTATTTCTACCTTTATACTATCTGTCAGCGAACCTTGTACGGCCATTAAATACTGCTGCCATGAATTAAATTCGAGTTCGAAAAGTTCAAAAAAGTGCCGGTTGTGATTCCACTACGCGGAATAGGCTCATGGGATATTCCGTCACGGGGAATCTGCATCGGTTATGATTCTTTCGGAAGGAATCGCCGCAGTGGATATTCCTTCCCGGGGAATTTCCACTGTTGATTCCGCGGCGGAGGATGGTGGAGGTGGATATTCCACAGGAAGGGATATATTTATGGTTGATTCCATCCTGGAGAATAGCTGAGAGGTGATTCCTTCGGGTGGAATGTCCATCCGATGATTCCGCGGCTCAGAATCTTACGCCTTGTGATTCCGTCGAACGGGAGGCTACCATTGTGATTCCGTCCGGTGGAATCGTGCCGTGATGATTCCGCCGGAAGGGATAGACGAATGGTGATTCCATCCCACAGTAGAGTTTGGACGGCCAGGATCTGCCGGGGGGACGGACGGCCGCGCGGCAGAGGGTCAGAATCCAAAATGGGGCCGGCAAAACGGGTTCCATTCGGGAGGGGGTGGTGATTCTGCGGGAAGGTAGGAGTTGCGACGGAATCACTGAAACTAGGGTAGAAATATTTTCGCCCTAGTTAGTGTATTGTATTTTTCGGCAAGTTTTCTTAAGGTTTTCTATTAAGACAATGGAAATCCCGGCTCTAAACACAAGATATCCAACTGCCAAAGTAATCTTAGGAAATTTTCCTAACAATAATGGTAACCATAGGAAATTTTCAGATGAGACCTGCCCAATAATGATGATGGTTACAGCCTAAAAAGCTGTAAACATACTTCCACAGCCCTGAACACATTTAAATTCCAAACAAAACTATTTTTACTTTGATTAGCATGCCCATGTTATGTATTCCAAAGAACAGAGCTGGTGCAATGCAATGTCAATTCTTCAGCATCATCTTAATCTTTCATGCACCAATTCTAAGATCGGACTATGGTGCTGTTATGGCAAACAAAATGAGGGCACAAATTTAAAGAGGACTCTGATTCCTTCTGCTAAAAACGCCGGTAAAACAAATCATCTAACCATCGCAGCGGAAGAGTGTCTGTATTTGAAGAGGAGCATAGCCTCTGGGGAAACGATTAATTATCCTGGTACCGTTGTGGTATGCTGTAAATTCTTTAGATACAATACCGAAGATTTCTGTAATTTAGATGTTTAACTGAGTGCATGTTCAGATGATCCAGATATTCTTTTCTTCTAACATGCTCCACATGGTTGCATCAGGTATCTGGTGATGTAAATCCTGGTGGAACCGTTCTAGCTGGTGGGGATGTGATTGTCCTTGGTCAAATGCGTGGTAAAGTCCATGCAGGTAAAATGGGAAACACCAATTCTATAATTTACTCAACACAATTGCAGCCCTCGCACATCCAGATTGCCGGTGCAGCAGCTCTTGGCCCGAAAGATATGTTTCCATGCTATGCAGAAGTAGCACGTCTTTTGGAGTCCAATGTTATTGGGTAAGGGCAAATACAGCTCATTAACTAGATGATATAAGACTCGGCCCTTTTATTCTTCTGCCATTCTATAGTCTATTTCCTTTGTCTTTATGTGTGTTTCATCAAGCTCTTCAAGTGGCCATGGCGTTGAATGTCATTTGAGAACATCTTATAAATACGGAGGGCTGAAATTCCAGTTTATGTTTTGTAGGGTCTTTCCTGCTCATAAGAAGAAGGATGAGTTGCTCACTATAACTCAGAGACAAAGGCCTATTAAAACAGCCTTATTCACTGGTGCATATGCTGTAGTTGGTGGAGCAGCGTTGCTACTTTTCCCAAAACAATTGTTTGGTAATACAATTGTCTCTCTTGCATCTTATGTTTTTCAAGTTACATTTTCCCATCGTAATATTGTTAGTGTGACTGAACTGAAATTTAGAGTCCACTCTCATTTAGGCCTAAGGCTGGCTTCTCTCCAAAGGCCGTAATGTTCAGCTTCATCAACCTTAAAGTTTTGCAAGTGGAGCTGTCGCACAATCTCAATAACAGAAATGTTTTGGGGTGTGAATTTAACTCCAGATGGATCATGGCCATTTAGACATAAGATCAATATATAGTTGGAAAGGAGAAGCTTTATACTTTATATGAACACTATAGGGCTAAGTACAAACTTTGAAAGGTCCGGATCGTATTTGCTCATCGTTTCTGCTGACATGGACCTCTACTGTTTAACATCCTTTCAATTTCTTGTTCCGTTGGTTTTTGTTTGCCTTCCATGGGATATTTGAATCATTTTACATGTTTGCGTACAAATAGATAGTCGGGAGCAAAGCTGGAGTGAATTGTTCATCATTCTAGATGTTGCCACTTTTATTGCTATTTTCTTGTACAACATAATGTCCTGTCTTGATTCATTCACCATTCTTGAGATTATTTGGGAATCTCCGATGGATCTGCAATTACAGAGATTACTTCTTTTTCCATATTCATCCATTTCTGGCCTTGTATTTGCATTTCAAATGCTGTAGTCGCAAATCTCAAATGGTAGGTCTGAATCTGATGCTGGAGTGCAATGTGATGCCAAACCAGTCAATAAATCTTGCAATGCATAGCTGATGTTTTAGTTCTTACCTTCTCTTGTCAGCTTCTTACAGAGCTCAGCACTACTTGAATTCATAAAGTTTGTGCAGGTAATTGTTGTCTGTTGCATTCTACTCATGTACATGCACATCCTCAAGTGTTATTTGTTGACTTCCTCCCTCGGACTCCTTCACAATCCCTTGCAGTGAGTTTTTGCGAGATTGAACATATGGTTGTTGCATTCTGAAGGTTCAGTTCAATTCATGCAAGATGTTAGATCATCAACATGACGTCATCAAAATTTAACTTGCGGACATGTGGCAAATCTACAGGGTTGTTCTTTGACTTGAAAAATGTTAGTGTATGGTGGATTCAACTCGTGGCAATACTTGGAATAGTAAGCCTGTATTTCTGTGTTGAAAGGTTATTCTCAAATATGGGGTGGTTTAATAAAGAAAAGTTAGAATGTAGTAGATATGATGGCACATCTGATGCCCACTCGCCAAATAAGACACATGTTTCAAATGACATGCAAACATGATGTTGCTGATGTCTACACTTGTTACACTCATGCTTATTGGTCAATTCAATGGGCGCATCAGATTAGTCTTCTCAAAAGATGCTTAGAACAAACTTTCCTTTTTATAATCGTCTTGAGAACTTTACATTCCTTTATTGCTCTTAAGTATAAGAACTCATTTCCACAAGGTATCTGTCAACATATATAAATTAAGTCATAAATGATGAGATGGCAGACATGCTGACATAGAAGCAGATTTCTAAAGTTACTCATGGCGACTTGCGAGAGAGTTCTTCATTATCTGTAGGGCAGCAAGACTACAGTGTTATTTTATAAGTTCAAAGCCTTTGACAGATGCAGATATGACTATAGTAGTGACTTAGATAAAGTGCAGATCAGCCACACGATATGCCTCTTACTTTTGGAGGTAATGCATTGACTTGCAGTTCAAGGTAAACGCAAATACGACAACAAGTGAGACGGGCTAAGCACAGTGTCTTAGAGATTTTAGGGCTATTCTTGATTGTTATAGCCATGGAAGTTGTCCATCATGCTAAATATGCCCAAGCAATCCACTCACAAAGTATGTAGGTTCAAGTCTGGCAATAGATGGACTTGGGAACACCAACACTTTCCGGGATGGACATACTTCAGTCGCAGTATAGAATGTTTAGAAATTTTTATGTATCTCGTAGTCATCAGTCCAGGAACGTGCTGCTGTTGCGCAGTCACACTTATAGTTAGAAGTTGCTTTGGGAGCTGTTTACGTTCTTTTCTAGCCTCTCAAATGTTAATATTCATCCTAACTTAAAACACCAAGTGCCTAAGAGAACGGCATTAAGGTGTTTGGCTTACATGTCTTTATAACAGGTGTTTGGAGTATATTACATAGGTACTGGACTCGGTGACTTTTATGGAAAAAATGGAGCCTATGCGTTTTATCTGTCAACAGTAGTAGGGCGTATTGTAAGCATTAAGAAACTCTTTGTACTTGTGCCTGTTGATTGTTATACATGTAAGCTGTCTTATGCTGAATTTTTTTATTAACAGTTCCTATACTTTAGTTTCTGTGGAGTTGTTGCTAGTGGAGCTGCCCCTCCTCCTTTTATACTTGTAAGTTTAGGGTTTTGTTACTCTGTCACAACCATTGCCCATTATGAGAAGTAATTTCTACAGGTTGGTGCAATCAATTTGCTTGGTGCATTGCTTATGCTAAATGCGCTGCAGAAATAGAGAACACAGCAGACAGAAAAGCATTTTTGTAATGATGACATTCAAGCCGCCAAGCGGTGCAGTTACATAGGGACATTTGTACTTATAATGTGTATAAATACAAATGCAATTTCAAGAATGTAGCTCTGCTGAATTTGCATGTGTTTCTTGTAAGCATTAGTAATGCGATTAAACACAGCAGTAAGAAAGTGTGGAAATATAAACAGCTTTCTTAACATCATTCAACAGATGTTTGCATCGTTTGAGAAAGACCAGAAATTCTATATTGAAGAGAAGGTGCTCAGCAATGGTGGGTTGGCCTATTCAAATGCTGCAAAATCTAAAGTAGCATGTAGATGATGTTCGACCCAAAGAGGTAGTTTAAAAATGGATATATAAAACAAGGTGCTGTGGCAGCACGATGGGTTGCCCCTCAAAATAATACACATCCAAGCCAACGTGGTCGTTTTACTTGCAAGAGAGATAAAAGCAAGAACTTCAAAGGGAAGAACTTCATATGTAATGATATGGAAGACTAAAGTGAGCTTCAGAAATGCCCTGGAGGAACTTAAATATGTAAGTACGGCAGGCTAGTTTCTTGGTTACACTCCGGCTGGATCGTGTACAAGAACTAACATTGTAAAGAGCGGTGATATCAAATGAGAAGGAAGCCAAGACCGTATAGATGTTTGTGACTCGTTGCTTTTATGTCTCGGAAACACCCCACAGACACATTCAAGCATTGAATACTTAGCAATCTCCATGGGCCCGGCCCGTTGCAATCTCTCTCCCACTAAAAACAAGCAAGCCCGTTCCGGATTCATGCAGCCGCGTTGCTCGATCTGCCACATGGCCATCCGAATTTGTTGGAGCGAGATGGCAGGCTGTGATTTGATAATTCATGTTTCTATTTCTCCCTCTGCTGCAGCAGGTTTTGAGCGATGGCAGAGAGCGCTTCATCGACACATTCTCCTGTAGGTACGTTTTCATGAGCGTTTGACTAGGGTTTTAGGCCCTTCCCTTTGTTTAGACGAACAGGGCCACCCTCCTGAGAGTAGTGCAGCTGCAGCAACGAGATGGATTAGAGACTCCATTAATGTAGATACTGGGGCTTTGTTTCACAAAAGCAATTTTGTGGAAGTTGCCAGT
Organism: Isoetes engelmannii; assembly: GCA_011763485.2. Classification (NCBI taxonomy): domain Eukaryota; kingdom Viridiplantae; phylum Streptophyta; class Lycopodiopsida; order Isoetales; family Isoetaceae; genus Isoetes; species Isoetes engelmannii. Next base: position 9,382 of record JAANSK020211979.1, read on the forward strand.
GAGCCATCACATGTTGGGCAGGAAGGGCTGCATCTTCTTGCAGACGCCTGTGATGCTACCGTGTCTAGGAAGAGGGGCATGCTCAAGAAGGATCCCGCTCTTAAAATTTGGGAGCATGAACAGAGGACAGAGAAGAAGAGGCAGAACCAGATAATGAAGGAGGAAAAAGAAAAGGAGAAAAGAGAGGCGTGAGAGGGAGAAGACAGAAAGGCAACAAAAGAATGAGAGGGAGAAGAAAGAAAGGGAAGACAAGAGAGAAGCTGAGCGTGTTAAAAAGGCTTGTTAAAAAAGCTGAGGTGAACAAAGGGAAGACTGCTGCTGATAAGTTGAGTGTCATTGATCTCAGTGTAACTGTAAGTATTGGAGGGGCTGATGTGTGGAAGACCTGTATGTTAGTACCTGTCAATTCCTAGAGAATGAATGAGTTATGAGCGCATTGAGATTTCATGGCGGCTTGCCTTGTATCCAGTGCACGCGTCCATCAAGGATGTGAGGTGTGTCATCTATGGACTGCCACATGGGGAGGATCCCATTGAAAGAGTTGGAAAGAGGCATAGGCGCTTCTATGACGATGCTATCGCATCGAGGGAATTGGATAGGTTGGATGCTACGCTTGATGATGAAGAGCATGTTGTTGATTATGGGAAAGATGGGGACGCAAACGTGGGCTTTATAGATGGAGAGGAATGCTTTGTGCAGAATCTAGTTTTTCGCAGTTCTGAAAACCAAGAATTAATTCGATTCCAAGACTACATCCCTCTGGATGTGGTCGATGGAACCTTGGCCATATCTTAGCGAGCATTCCAGTTTCGTTTTGTCTAGTTTCTTTTGTAATACTGCTTCCATACTCTTCTACTTGTTCCATATTCTTGTACTTGTTGGAATTCTTGAAATGTACTCATCCATTGTATGGTGTTCTGTAGGGGCGGCTGGAGGCGAGGAGGGAAGCGCCACACTTCCTCCCTTCAATCCTGTTGTGGCGCTTGATCCAGATTCAGATAATGGGGCTGCATTGACGGCCATGGTAGAGGCAAAGACTGTTGTTGCAGCTCGTCTGTTCTTTGATATCGAGTGGATGTTCTTTGATATCGAGTGGATGAGAACTAATACTTGGAGGTTCGTCCACGACTGAATATCAGCTTGATCGACACTGTGAACATTCTAGAAGAAGCATTAACTGCAATGGAAGATCCAGCAATCCAAGTTACTCCAAGGGAACGCCGTATCTTTCGAGCTGAGGTCAATCATGTGCGCGCAATGCTGATTTCCAAGATTCGACAGTTGGAGCAGTTGGCTAGGAGCCATCCTAGCACTATGCACGCGTGAGATTTGCGTGCCTTGCCTTCCTGTAAATATGTCTCTAATCCGAGTTTTGTATATGTCTTGTGGGTCCTCTAAGTGTTGTACATATGAAAACTGCTTTTGTTCTGTTGTTGTGATTGACGTTGCTGCTTATGACAGCCTATGTATATTGTTATGTAATGTGATAATGTGACGTTTGCATTTTACATGCCTCATTGTGTGGTCCACATTGTGTGGACCACACAATGAGGCATGTAAAATGCAAACGTCACATTATCACATTACAAAACAATGTACATAGGCTGCCATAAACATCAACGTCAACCACAACAACAGAATCGGCCTTGGAATTAAAATATAAAAAATCAAAACAATGTGGACCACACAATGAGGCATGTAAAATGAAAACATCGCATTATCACATTACAGAACAATGTGCATAGGCTGCCATAAACAGCAACAGAACAAAAGCAGTTTTCATATGTACAACACTTAGACGACCTACAAGACATATACAAAACTCAGATTAGAGACATATTTACAGGAAGGCAAGGCACGCTAATCTCACGCACGCATAGTGCTAGGATGGTTCCTAGCCAGCTGCTCCAACTGTCGAATCTGGGAAATCAGCGTTGCGCACACATGATTGATCTCAGCTCGAAAGATGCGGCGTTCCCTTGGAGTAACCTGGACTGCTGGATCTTCCATTGCAGTTAATGCTTCTTCTAGAATGTTCACAGTGTTGATCAAGCTGACATTCAGATCGTGGACGAATCTCCAAGTATTAGTTCTCATCCACTCGATATCAAAGAACAGACGAGCTGCAACAACAGTCTTTGCCTCTACCATGGCCGTCAATGCAGCCCCATTATTTGAATCTGGATCAAGCGCCACAACAGGATTGAAGGGAGGAAGTGTGGCGCTTCCCTTCTCGCCTCCAGCCGCCCTTACAGAACACCATACAATGGATGAGTACATTGCAAGAATTCCAACAAGTAGAAGAGTATGGAAGTAGTACTACAAAAGGTTCTAGCTTCTTAGAAACTGGAACAAAACGAAACTGGAATGCTCACTAAGATATGGCCAAGATTCCATCGACCACATCCAGAGGGATGTCGTCTTGGAATGGAATTAATTCTTGGTTTTTAGAACTGCGAAAAACTGGAGTCTGCACAAAGCATTCCTCTCCATCTGCAAAGCCCTCGTTTGCGTCCCCATCTTTCCCATCATCAACAGGCTCTTCATCATCAGGCATAGCATCCAACCTATCCAATTCCCTCGATGCGATATCATCGTCCTAGAAGCGCCTACGCCTCTTTCCAACTCTCTCAATGGGATCCTCCCCAGGGGGCAGTCCATAGATGACACACCTCACATCCTTGATGGACGCGTCACGAGATCCAAGGCAAGCCGCCATGCAGCCTCAATGCGCTCATAACTAATCTTTTATGCTGTTGAAAGGAAGAATCCAAGCACTCGAGATGACAAAGCGTCCTGTGCGGAGCATCCTTGCCAGTGTGTAATATAAACTAGCAGTTCTTTGCCTTCTGCCATGGTAGAGCACAAAGTGACATGCACGGGCTAGAATGTTCCTATTATCTAGCACAACACAATCTTTAATCTCTCCAGCGCCGTATAAGGCGTACAGGTTTTTGCCTCTTTCCAGTTACTTAGGAGTGACTGCTTTCATGTGATTTTTGAAGTGCATCTTGCATATATCTTTAAGGCAATAGTCCAATATGCCCTCAAAGCAATGTAGGCAGCTATCCTTGAGAGCCTTGCAAAGGATCACGCCTCCAGGAGGCCTATGATCCGCCCAGTCCAAAGCATGTTTTAGCCTACTGTTAACTGCTGCGAGACTAGTTATTGCCATTTGAAATACACATTGTAGGTGCAAGTGGTCCAGTACGGAGCCACACTCAATAGATACCATCCCAGCGAGACATTCACTCTCTAGGAATTGACAGGTCCTAACATACAGGTCTCTTCCACACATCAGCCCCTCTAATACTTACAGTTACACTGAGATCAATGACACTCGACTTATCAGCAGCAGTCTTCCCTTTCTTCACCTTAGCCTTTTTAACATGCTCTGCTTCTCTCTTGTCTTCCCTTTCTTTCTTCTCCCTCTCATTCTTTTGTTGTCTTTTCTTCTTCCTCTCACGCCTCGCTCTTTTCTCCTTTTCTTTTTCCTCCTTCATTATGTGGTTCTGCCTCTTCTTCTCTGTCCTCTGTTCATGCTCTCAAATTTTAAGAGCTGGATCCTTCTTGGGCATGTCCCTCTTCCTAGACACGGTAAATCCGGAAGGGGCCTGCTTGTGTCATCTGAATTTTAGGTCGACAGCAAGTGGACGTCCCAGGCAAAAAAAAAAAATGACCTTTGGCAAAAAAAATCGACGTTTACAAGCTTTTTCAAATAAAAGAATTCAACCAGCCAACACCCTGTACCCCCTTTTAATTGGGGAACTTTAATAGAACTATGCTCAGCTACGCAAATTACTCGTGCATGTAGGCAACCATAGAGACTCGAACTCGAAACATAGAGTTACCAAAACCAGTATAAAAGGATAAGTATCTTTGTTGAAATATTTTTTTCTAATATTTCTTTAAGGAGGGGAGACCTTACATTGTAACACGTGATGTGTTATCATTGAGCAACCCGAGGTTCCAGAGAGTATTCACACTCACAGGTGTGAATATCCCCTACTTGCATGGCGTGTAAAATCTTGTAACTAAACGTTTGACTGTCGATCAAGGTTATTGCCAGAAGAAGCATACAACAAAGAATGTTGTTGAATTTGATACCAAATATAACGCTCCTAACTAATATGCTCTTAACCAACGGGGCACAACCGTCTAGACATTTATGCGTAGTCACTCCCATGGGCTCGTTACAGCGTCTAAGTGCGTCCACAATCCAAGCTTACCTAGATTAGTCAAAACAGAATCTGAAGTTTTCAAAGAATCAACATGCAATCATCATACAAACTAGTTTGAATCGAATTTTACGCATGCACCTCACAATTGAAATTGCAAGCAAAAATTCTCACCTGCATTCACTCAGAAACAAACTCAAACGAAGCTTCCAGTTCCCAGAATATTCGTTCTCACCTAAATAGAAGGAAACTTATAAATAATGAATTTCAAATTTGTAACTGTTACTCTTACATGATGGTGCGATAGTTGACTGGGCAATGAGGGTCAGCTGCCTTGTATATGGAAACAACTCTGCTAGTGATCCCTACCCTGTATATGGTCATCTAACCTATATATGTGCACAACTTACACAACCCCAGCCCATTTAAGAAGCTATGCCTGCATGCCATCCAAAATTTGTTACCTTCCCATTAACGAGGCGTTGTAGGCCCATTGTAACATCTCCCTTTGTAATAACTAGTGCTAGGTCCATTTGTGGGGGTACTGTTGCCGGACCCCCTAGTGGATCATAAAGCCGCTGCAAGTGTTTCACCCATTACTCCGAGGTGATATTCCTTGTAAGTTGCAGAGGCTTGCTCAATACCTTTCTCCAGAATGTCCTGGGGTGAAGACCAGGAGATAGAATATTGGTTGCTGGTGTTCTGCAAGATATCTAGTTTTCTTGTCGTTGAGGAAGGCATGATCCCCACTCGAAATGCATCAACAATGCCAGTTTCATCCACTTCTATGGTGCTCTTAAGAGTTTGATCAACAATTTCT
>JAANSK020212090.1:0-14378 GCA_011763485.2 Isoetes engelmannii
CAGCTGGATTATGCCGCAGTGTTTCATCACTCCTCGCCTTTCTTGTGGGTCCCCTTGCCTCCGATGCACTTGCCTCTCGCTGCCACTGTGCACGCCCGGACGCAGGCCCGTTGGAGGCGGGCTGGTGTGCTTCCCCTAGAAGACTGGTATTGGGAGGGCCAGGTAGCATCATGGGAGTTCTTCTGGGTCCGTTTCCGCCTAAGGGCCAGTGACCGAGTCATTTGGGAGCATGTGGCCGGTAGCATTCCGCTGCACATACCTTTATTGCTTCAGGATGATGTGGTGGTGCAGGTTTGGAAGTCATCCTGACGTTGAGACTACGTGCTTTGTGCGGTCTTCCTACCGTGCGCTAGTGATTCACGACACTTTGCCTCCTTCTGGCAAGTGGTCTTTGCAGCTTCCGGGCTCCAGCGGCGCTCGGTATGGGTTTGGACGTGGAGTCCCCTTCCCCCTCCGAAGGTTAGGGTGTTGCTATGGCAGGTGGTGCACCATTGTATCAGGGTAAATGCCCTGGTGAGCAGGTTCAGGCCAGGGTGAGTCCTTCGTGCCCCTGTTGTGGTCTTCATTTAGAGATGGTGGAGCATTGTTTGGTCCTCTGCCCCCATTTGCAGCCGGCCTGGGACTGGGTCTGTACATTTGTATCCAGGTGCTTGGCCTCTTGTGAGGAAGCATGCCTTGCATTTATGTGTGGTCTGGCTGTTATAGCTTATCTGGAAACATCGGTGATTGTGGATTTTTCAGGGGATCCAGCAGCCTTCGGCCTCCCTGGTCATTCCAGAGTTTCTTGGTGTTTGTGGGCCTGGCAGAGCGGAAGTTCGCCATCTGGCGAGACTTACTGGGTGTTGTGGATGATGAAGGCCACTTCGTACAGTAGTAGTTGAGATGATGGAGTGGCGGGGTATCACTGTCTCTGTGGGGCAGTTCGTTTTCCTCTCCACTTACTTTGTATCATTGCCATTCTTTTAATATATTGAGATTAAGTTCTTCAAAAAAAAAAAAAAAAAAAAAAAAACTATGAGAATGGCATTTCAAAAGAAGTAATGATTTTATATGACAATGAACAATTATTACAAGTTTGAATTCATGTGTAAGCTCTGAGAAAACACCATTTAAAGCAACACAAGCAAACTAGCCCAAAGCTCTTTTGATTATTTGCTTAGAACCAGGGTTCAAAATTCCTTAAATTTAAGATTTGTAAAAATCCTTTTGCTCACAAAACTAATAGGACATCCCAAAATTAAGTAGGACGTGTCCAATTCAAAACTAAAATACAAGGACAAAGTCTTAACAAAAATAACAAAATCCCATCACTACAAGTAAACTTTAGTATTAGAAATTTGAAATTGCAAAGACACAATAATAATATATAATAAAAATATAATCGTGTAATAATGAACTTTGTATAAATAATAAATAAGAATTATTTATTGTTATATGATATATGTATTCATGAAAATAAGCAATAAAAAAAAGTCTTCTTCCCCTTTAGCTGGAGTGGACAAAATCCTCTTCATTCGTATTGTATAGGACAAAGTCCAGCCCGACATTTTTTTTTTATTTTTTTTTTGTAGGACGGCTTGTCCTGCTCGTATGGATAATAGATGGAGATGGACAAATTTTATAGGACAAACTATAACCTGAACCTCACTTTTTTTTTAATGCTGCTTAGAATTTAGGCATGAGGTATGAATATGGACCCATCTTCGTTATTATTCGGAATAGTATATGTGTCTATAAAGCTTCTTTGCAACCTAAGCATTTGTTTCTCCACTGTTTGATCCGAAAGGACACCTTTATAGTTTGATATCCTAAGAGATGGTGATACTTGAGGCATCATGCATTATAGTTAGATGTCTCGTGACGTATCACAGTAAACTAAAAATCCTCGAAAACTTAATCAAGTAAGCGTGACCCTGATATTCCATCAAATTCTTGCGGGCTGCGATACGCACAAGCTCCTCCTTCCCTCAACATGAGATTTATCAGATTGTTAAACTTGCGCTTTGTATCTTTTCGCAGACTGCAAATTTTTGAACTAACCTCAGCTGTTAGATATGGTAATCATAGAGGAGCTATGCTTAACTATAGTCTCAGCTGCATCACCTCCACCATAAAACGTGGCATCAACCCAATCTGAAGGAGTAACAACAAAATATAAGTGAACCATGGGATCATTCAACACGCCATAGTAAAGTTCTCTAGCATAGATTTTACGCTCTTTCATGCTCCAAAAGATAGCATTTCCTTTTGTCATATTCTGGAAAACAATGCAAATAATTTTAAGTACTTACGACACTCTGCAATAATATATGGTTCATATTCTTCTTTTGCAATATAAGCCCTAATTCTAATGTATCTTTATTGCTGGAAATTAGGACTTACTCGTTACCAAGTTGTCTTTGGATTTATGTAAATACCAGCTATTCAAAACTTTCCAAAGAATCCTTGGTAGTTCTATGGAGTTGAAGCGAATTTAGACAATAACACAATGGAGATAGGAGTTAGGCAATCTCAATGCTTACGGTTATGACTTGGCACAAACGACACAAAGAACTTGCTTGTAGGCCACCACTCGATACAAAGCTAAGATTAGATGAGCAGTACAACTGCACTGGCCAAGATGATGTTCATTGACCCTTCCTATGATGTAAATTGGATATATGAGTTGCTCAAGAACAATAAAAAATAATAAGCTTCCAATTGTCAACAATGCACAATATGTCAAGTTCAATTTAAATCTGTATAATGCGACTTTACATTTTGAATGAACAGTGTTTTATCCAATAGGAAAGGCCACGCACTTCTGCATCGATTTTCTTCACCTGTACACCTTCAAACAGGTCGGATTTGATCATACATGCAGTTTAGGGTCACCACAATGCATTAATCCAATCCTTTATGTTGTTGACGCCTTCTTCAGACTCATAGCTCTCTGTTTGCAAAAGCACCTGGCCGTTGTCACTGTTCATCGACCATAATTATCTCCATATATTATAGTTAAATGTACTTACGATATAATAATAGACCATGCACTTCATCAACAAGTACTTCCATCAACAATTTTCTTCTATTCGGCACGGAAAACTCCATTGGCCAACACATGTGGTTAATAATCTAAAGCAACAGAAGATTTTACAAGAACTCGTAAGAAACCAAACATGTATGTAGCATATATTCTGGAAGCAAGTGCGATAGATAATTCTGTAAAAGTATTAGATGTGCAAACAATACCTACTTGATGCATATATTCTATCAGGTGTCATAATGGTATAAAATAATATGCCATCAACCCACCTCCTAGAGGTTTGTCCTTTGGGCAACCCACAAAGAGGTTGGATATACTTACACATATTCCCCTCGGATGATCTGGAATGCTTTTTTTTTCTCCATGATGTTGGTATCTAGTCGTTTGCCCTATTTTTTATAGCCACAGATTCAAAGCGTAGGCACATCTCCGTCTTCCACATCTTACCAGAGCCAAGAAGAGCTATTGGAAGATAACTCAAGGTTACTATGCAATGCAAATAAAAGAAAAGAACTCCGACTTCGTTGACACTGCAAATAAAAAGAAAGTGTTCATCCTTAATTAGGGCCTTCAAAGCATAATTCACCAACGTCTTCACCATTGGATAAACATATTCGGGACATATCCCACAACCACACTCCCCAGCCTAGACCAAAAAATTTAACGCATGCCACATTGCCATCTCATCATTGGGCGAGATAGTTTGGGTGCCCTTTTATCTCAGCCAAAAAAAAAGAATGAGCCTGGAGCACAAGTGTCATGAGCTGCCACGTATTATTTTCCTCTTAAAAGATAGGAAGAGACCACAAAAACAGAGAGAGAAATGCTGAAGAGAAAATTTTTGAGTAAAGGCAACATGATCCAGATACGAGAGATATCTGTATGCAGAAGCATAGTTCTACCTCGCTTTGGCGGACCAGAGGTATTGGAGCTGCATCGTGACACTCCCATTCCTGAACTGAAGTCGTCGGAAGTTTTAGTTCGCACAGTAGCAGCTGCAATTAATCCTTTGGATCTTAAGGTAATAGATAATTTCACGCATCCTTACATTTGTTATTGTATTTCTCTTGGACTCCCATATCATTTATAAGCCCAAACACAGTTGGCCTGTACGTAAAATTGATCACTTTTTCTTACTTATGAGTATTATTTACTCGTATTTTTTCCCCCATCTGATGCTTTCTTTTGCATTAACGTCAGTGAGCATATTTACAAATTCACTTGATGCAGAAAGGGAAGATAGGGAAATAAGGGAAAGAAGAGATAATAGAAGATTCAACATGGTACTAGGAAAGAATGGGGCAAGGGTCGCAACTTGGCGAGGGCAAGCTAACCTCAGAAACCAGGCCTCATAGAAAACTCTGCATGGCAGAATTGGAGAAGGTCAACAATTTGGTTAGCTTGACCATCCTTACCACTATTTGAGTGATGATATAAGGATCCTTATCTTGGCAATTAGTTCACGAGAAGACTGTTTCTCTGGATGTTATTATGACTGAGACAGGAAGCGATTTGCACTTCATCTCTAAATGGATAGGTCTCTGGAGACAAATTCGTTTCTCTTCTTCTAACTTGCATTGATAATCAGTTTTATGCTTGCTTTGTAAATGATCTAATATTTTTGTCCATGCTGTCTATGAAGTTTTTCCTCTTGGATTAACAAATCATTCAAATCCTTGCAGATGAGAGGTGGTTATGGTAGGTCACTCTTTGAACCACTTCTACCTTTGGTGCTTGGTCGTGATGTTAGTGGTGAAGTTGCTGCTGTTGGAAGTGCTGTTAAACGGTTATGTATAGGGCAAGCAGTTTTTGGAGCAGTCCATCCAACAGCCGTTAGAGGAACTTATAGCGAGTATTCTGTTCTAGCAGAAGATCAACTTGCTGAAAAACCAACTTTATTGACTCATGTGGTATGTAGCACGTGGTAATGATGTCAATAATAAAGCTTAATTGGTAACAGATAGCATGATTAAGGATGCTTGCTTGTTGTCGGAATGTGGTTGGTTGTTGCAGTGATGTGGATATTTATAGATGCTGTAGAATCTCTTTTCATAGTAGATCCTAAATTGTAGGGAAGACACTTTTTCTTTGCAATAGGTGTTTTATAGGAGTGTTTAATATCATATATTAATATTATTAAACTGGAATGCATATTCCATTTTGGAGGCTTCCAAGAAAAGTCATTATAGGAATTAAGTGTTCAATGAGAGCATCAATTCCCTGGTGTAGCAGTATGGATCCATAATGGAACATGAAGATCAGATCTAGGTGGTCTTATGGACATCCTAAAAGACGGAGACATATTTTTTGCTTTAGATGCATGGGACTGCAGCAAACATTCCAGACTGGTTACTCTCTGGAATGCATTTCTCCAAGTGAAGTAATTATTCCCATCTGAGCTGGATGCATGGAAATATTTCCATTCGTCTTGACTGACTGCCACGTTCTTGATCGGAAATGAATAAAACAGTCAAGGAACTGCTAAATTCACAAAGATTATGAGGACTTGACATCAGCCAAGCAGACGACTCCACAATCACATTTAATAGGTGTTGTCAATAAGGCAGATCTGACAAGAACTCCTCTATTGTGATTGTGATTGTGATTGTTTTTGTGATTCTTTTTGTGATTCTTTTTCTGAGTTTGGTCCAAGTCGATTATGGTATTAGAGCTAACTCAAGGAGAGCCCGCCAAGATTAGCCAAGAATTGATATAGAATAGGGAGAGCACCAAAAATCGTGAACCTTTATGTGCAACATGATTTCCAAAGTCGTGAGATACTCCATATTGAGTTTTTATTTCAAAACGCGGAAGTATTTGAGCAAAATTGGGAGCTTTGGGGCCAATTTTGGAGCATCTAAAACTAGGGCTATGGCACGTTCTTGTAGTTCATTTCTTTGGTCGTGAAGGAAAAAAGTTGGCTATTATTTTTGTTGATCTTCAGCAAACTCTAGGGATCGGAAGTTTTGGTGGAAGGAATCCTTGAGGTGCTTGTACATCTGAAGACAATGAGAGAATCTTTTCGGAAACTGGAAGTTTGGTGCCTGGTGAAAGGAATGCTTGAGGTGCTCGTACATCTGAAGACAGGGAGACGGGGAGAATCTTTTCAGAAATTGGGAGTTAGGTGCTGAAGTTCTGTTGGAAGGAATCCTTGAGGTGCTCATACACATGTATACATCTGAAGACACAGAGAATCCTTCCAGAAACAGTGCTGAAAAAGCAAGGTTGACAGTTATCCGAAAATCTTTGAGTACTGAGGAAGGTACTTTGAGATGGATCCATTTAAGTTATAAATGCAAAGTTGACAGCACTAAATTATAACTCATGGAAAAGCTTTATCACAAATTTTTGTTTGACCTATAATCAGATGGCAGCAGTTAGAAATAGATTTTAGAATCAATAAAGATCCAAAATCTGCCGAGCTAAATCATCAGCCTTAGCTTTGTTTAAGGTGCTATGTGATGAGACACTTGGTGAGCAGTTGAACCAATTTGCTGAATTCCAGGATTTATGGATGTACTTAGAGAAGACACTTGCTGTTAAAGGTACGATCAAAGAGGAATTCGGGTTTGCTTCATTATTAGACTTTAATTATGTGTTGGCTGATTATCTTCATCAAATGAAGGCATGGCAACTGGAATATAATACGGCAGGCGGTACCATGTCAGAATCTGATCTGATACAAGAAATCTTAGTCAGTTTGCCGTCACAGTATGATGTGGTTGCAGGGAGAATTAGGTAGATGCTATTGGTTTGACCATGGCTTGCACTTTATTGCAACAAGAGTTGCACTTTCTTACAACAAGAGGAAGTTATATAATAAAGCAGGAAAACAGGAAAATAGGTTCTCAGAACAAGCAAAATTTTCAAAGGCCATTCCTCCTCAATCAGATAAGAAAGCTCATGGCAATACATCTGATGGGAAAGCTCAGTTTAAATGCTATAATTTTGGTGAGAAGGGTCACTATAAAACTGAATGCACCAAAGAATTTAATAGAAAGACAGTCAACAGGAAAACAGCTGATAAACAATGGATAAACGTGTATGAATACCTTAAATTTGCACAAGTCAATGATATGATCCTGTGCATGAACAAGTTAACGTTGCAATTGAGCATGTTTTTGTTAGTGGTTATTTGCTGGACTCCGATGCCAAAATGCATTTAACAGGAGATATGTAAGATTTGAATAATCTTGAATATAATCATGCAGGCCAAGTCCAAACGGAAAATTGTCAAACTTTACCTATTGATGGAAAGGGGGAGCTTGAATTTCAGATTTCTGGACACGATGGTGTTAGGCAAATCTATGATATGATGTTTGCACCAAGCTTGGCAACAATCTTGCTCAGTGTTTCAGACTTCGACAAGGCTGGGAAGCATGTTGTTTTTTCTAACAGGAAATGCTTTGGCTTCACAAACTGTTAGCTGATCTGCAAGTTTCTATTTCTAAGAGAACAGGTGCAACTGGGCACATGTTCAGTCATCCATCGTTCTTTTGAAAACATGCCGATGACTTCACAAATCCTCTTGTGAGGAAGAAATTCGTAAGGTTTAAGGAAGCTTTGGGGATGATGAAGTTTAAGATGAAGGGAGAGAATTGATAGCATCAAGTTCATCTTTGTTCATCATACAAAAACAAACCACTCCAGTCAGTTTTCTTGTAGGATCTCTTAGTCATATGTTTCAGGTGGTGTTAGAATAAGTTAAATAAATGACATGTGTCATCTAATAGAGACATACCACATGTTAGAAATACTTGTACGTGTTATTTTCTTTTTGTTGTATCTCCCTGATTTGGATAATACAGTTCTGTGTCCTTTGCTTTGTGCTGATCTTTTCTCCGAGTTTGGCCCAAGTCGAATACAAACCGGCTCAATGAACAAGAATTGGGCAGATCTGCCAAATCTTGATCAAAAATTCCCAAATATAAGGTAGAAAATGCCTTAGTTGCGAATCCAGCAAGAAACAATCACGAATTCTTCTGATCCAGGTAACTCTTTGCTTGATGGAAAGCCACAATGATTCCGACCAATGCTTAGGAAGCTCGGCTTCAGATCTCGCAGAAAAAAGAAAAAAGACGGATTAAACAGGCACTAACTCTTCCCTCCAAACCGGCTCTGATGCCATGATATGTATATGAGTTCAGTATGCATTGAAGGAATAGAGAAGACAGCTAGAATGAAGCGAGAATTCCCTAAAAATGCGAGAGAAATGTGACTAAGGCATTTATAAGTACGTGTCATGTCGGCACAACAGTCGGCATGGTATGTGAGTCATCATAACGGCTGGTGTGTTGAGCCATGATAACAAGGAGATATTGTTAATATCTACAAATGAAGTTCTCTTTTCTTTGGGCAGCCATCAATCATTCCAATTTGTTGTGAATCTTCATCAGCAGGCTGCTGGCTCTATTTTTGAGGATGATCCTTTTGTGAGTGAGCTTATGAACAAAGAAAGACAGTCATTATACTTCATGAGTTGTAAGGATGCTCCAAATCATGACAAATAAGCCGTGGTTCACCTGCCGCTGGATACTGCCAAGTTAGGAATGGAGATATTTTATCCATTGAGAAGTGAAGAGTATTAAACAGAGCTTAACTGTTTGTGCAAACGAGCATGTCATACTACCTATACTCGACACTGCTTTTTGATGAGTCAAAAGCCAGCCGAGGAAGTCTCAGCTGACCCCTCATGTGGGGCCCAAAATGGCATAACTTACATAAGGAAGAAACTACTGGAAAAGCCACTTCAACATTGAGGCCATTCATCTGCTCATAAATCAACTCCCATACTTGTGAGCCATATAGAGCTGCAGGTTTTACCAACATGTCAAATAAAAAGAGCTTTGTATGAGCGCCGTGGAAGGGTATTTGAAAGATTGTTTCTCCAACTTGGTGAGAGAGGCACCTTCAGCGATCCTAGCTTGAGCAGAAACTTGAAAAGTGGGCATGAGAACTCCACTCCTAGATATGTATATGCAGATATAATTTACACAGGTTTGCTCCTCAAAGAAGAAAAATACATGTCATATGCTAACAACGAGAATGTAGTAGGCCACGTGAAAATGGATGGGCAATGGTTGGTTCCGCCACATTATTTGGCCTTTACATTAATGAATGAGCTGAAGATATGCTAATGATGTCCTGTTGACGTCCGCCTGTCCTCAAGGCCTTCAGAAACATTTGATAGCTTTAGAGGTATTTTGCAAAGAAAGAAAATTGCATTCTGTCTCAACATCGTCTCAGTCTGTGATGTATTGGATATCTGCTCTGCATCCCTTTGTTTTCACTATATATCGTTTAAATTTCTCTCTTTCAATGGTTACAAATGCAAATGCTTGGAAATATTTTACACATACTGTGTTAGATGTTGATAATTACTTTATCTGGTGAGATGCTTTGAAACTAATCTTTATCTAAGAGGTCTGAAAGCTGTTTTTTAAAAAGCATAGAATCCTATGAAAAGCATAGAATCCTATGTCATCTGATGATCTGGACGAAGATTTCTTGGCCTTGAATCATCTTAAAGCATGTATATGTACAGATTTTGAGAGAGATCTTCGAGGAATTACATCTTTCACCACAACCATTGATTTCTTGCATAAGAATTGTATGCAGGCATAAAATCCTACCATAAATTTGTTAGTTGTTCCACTCCTATTACTCCTCCTTACGATGCTAATCAGAATTTAAGTCAGATTCCAAGTCTGGACATCCATTTGTGGTAAAAAGGTCCAGACTGCAAGGAACTTCTCATAAGTGCTCATGTCTCTCCTGTTGATTTGGAAAAGGCAGAATTGCAGTTCCTCAATATGCTGCAGAGAGCTTGGCTTGTCAAAGTCTGAGGCCACCAAGCATTTGGCAGACCAATTTCATGGCTTACAGAATATCGTCCATATGAGAAGCCAGTAGTCAAGATGGCAGATGGAAATATAGCTAAATTTATTGCATAAGGGGACGTGTGTCTTTCTACCACAAACTGTTTACTCTCAGAATCAAGAGTACCTGGCTTGCTTGCAAACGTGAGTTTAACTGAAAGATGGGCTATTCAGTCTTGTTTTCTGATGGCCTGGTTCATATTCTTTGTAAAGTTCCTTTGGATTTTGTTGAGGTCAAACTTTTGGCCAAAGATCACTTAAAGGAGGAAGGTTTGTACACCTTGGATTGTCCGACAGGTGGTTCACATCAACAAAAAGTCTCACATAAATCATCTCTTACTGTTGCTGTTCCTAGAACATCAGACTCTTTATGGCATAAGGTTTTCCCTGCCTTAGTTTCAAGATCCAGCATCAAAAGTGACTATGGTTCAAGGAATGCGTACTCTTATTACCAATGACTTAGAATGTGCTGCATGCGGTCTTAGGAAGCAAGTGGAAGCAACTTATCCATTGCAGGCTGAATTTCGAGGTCAAAAACCATTGGAACTTTTTACAGACAATGCCATTTGCCTTTAGAATCATTGGGTGACAACAGGTAGTTTCTCATTATAGCGGATGATTTCAATAAATGTATATACATGGGTCTTTCCAATAGAGTTCAAGTTTCAAGCTTTTGGTAGTTTTAAAACCTTTAGTATACAAGTTGACAATGAGTTTTTTTACCACAATTAGAGTCTGAGATCTGATAATGCCAAGGAGCATGTTTCTCTAGAATTTCAGGCCTATGTTAAATCCAAAGGGATTCATAGGGAATAATTGTACCTTACGGACACCCTCTAAATGGAGTAGCAGAACAAAGGAATATCAAGATGTTGATGTCACTCTTGATCGACAATTAGTTGAGTCTTTGCTTTATCTAACCAATATGAGACTGGATCTTACTTATGCTGTTACAGTACTTAGTAGGTTTATGCATCATCCTAAAGTGCCGCATTGGAGAGCAACCAACTCAGAGGGACTCAAAGTAAAGGAGTATCATATAGAAAAGTTGTTCATCCTCCTTTTGTGCTTTTCTAACATCTGATATGGCATCTACAGAAGACCTAGAGCAAATAAAATGCATTACAAGATATGTTTCCTTCTTTTGAGGTAATGCTATCTGTTGGGGCTCTAAAGAGCAGAAGACAGACACTATTAGTATACTGAGACTGAACTTAAAGCCTTAGTTACAACAGTTCAAGAAATGAGGTGATTGGTGCATTTATATGAAGATTTGGGCTTTCTGCTCAAACCTGCAGCAATCTACTGTGATAACAGTGGAGCAATTGCTCACGCAAAAGACTACAAGGTGCATTTGCTGATGGTTTCACAAAACCTCTTGGAGGACATCAATTTAGTACAATTTAGTACAGCTCTTGCATATTCTGCCCCATGATCCTCACGGGGGGTGATGCTTTGAGCTCTTCTCCTACTCAGGGGGAGTCTACTCGAGGAGCTACTATAGCTATTAGAAAATTTTGATTGTATGTTTTTTTATTTTTCAGTAGAGTCATGATGTCAGTATTCTTAGATGACTAGCCATGTCATGTATGTTGCTGATATGCCTGTCTTGTAAAGCCATAGTCATACTTTTATGGTTCTTTATCCAGTTTACTCACTAGTCTAGCTATTTCGTGTATCTCTTTCCATTCTCGCATATATCCATTACAGTGTTCTCGCATATCTTGAGACGACACCGCTTAAATCTATCAGAAACTTTCCTGAAATCAATGAAACAGCAATATACTTTACCTTCCATGACCACCTTTAATAATTGCCCTTAGAATGAAGATATGATATAGTTGAAAAGTTCTTTTCTGAAACCAGCCTGGCGCATAGCCCTAAGCACATCCTTCTTTGCAGAAGTGCCGGGAATCATTTGTGACACAGATCCATTTAACTTTGCCATTTATGACACGTTCTTTATATTTCTCTGCCCAAGGATGTGAAAGCAGCCTTTTCTATGATACATTAGACAAGGTAATCTCTGCTTTGTGCTGTTGCATGGGGAGGATGACAATCATAATAGGGTCAGCCGAGAGTTTGATCACTTGGTTAAACAACAAGCATATCATTTTGAAGTCATTGGATGCTTGGCATCGGCTATACGAGTAACATTTGATGGGATTCACATGTTGTCTTTAGTTGCACATGAAATGCAGTTTGTATTTGGAGTAAATTAGAGATGTTAAATGAATGTTTTTCTTTTCTTGGTGCGCTAATAGTGTAGTGGCTTTCTCTTCTATCTTTTATCTACGCCTTACTTTGCTCAATGTCTGATAATTTTCTTTTTTCTTTTTGTAGCTTTAGTATTTGTATTCTCTCATGTTTTACATTTGACCATCATTTGGCTATATTTTCAAATGTGAGACATGTATTCGCTTAGATTTGCTTTTTTTTTAGTGTGAAGAGGGAATTAGACACCAGGTGTGAAAGATTGTATTTAATTTACAGCAAGCAGCTGCTATCCCATTTGCTGCATTGACGGCTTGGAGAGCATTGCAGAGCACTGCACAAATCAAAAGCGGGTACTTTTGCATAGTTGCGCATATTACTTTCTTAGGAACCTGCATATACCTTTAGAGTTATTGCCATACCAGTTTCTAAATTGGACTGATTATTGTGATTTGCAAATGAATTCCCAGAATTTTCTACAATTTGGATACTCCTTAAGTTGAACATTTGTTGAGATTAGGATTGCTTCCAAGCTTTGTTGTTTGTTGGATAACCAATAGAGATGCATTTGATGGCCCTGTTAGAAAGTTTTTCTTCTTTAACTTATAGGAATTGGCAGGTGACTATTAGATGGTCAATAGTAGATTTCTTCTCAATAAAGACATGAAATGGAGCGTATTATCAAGAGCAACTACAGGTGCTACGTTTTCTACAGGTTGTGAAGTGATTTGCGCCTCCTTTCAGCAACACCATTTTGATTGTGAAGGAACAGTCAACTCTCTATTTATTCAATAGTAATGACAATAGTCATCAAACTCTACATTCACATACTCAGTGCCATTCTCAGTCCTCAATGCTTTGATTTTGGTCCCCATCTGTTTTTCGTGAACACATGTACTTGTTGGTATTGTAACAGAAATGGCCACATTTGAAAAAAGATTATGAGAAACCCCTTAAAAATTGTTGCTGAATTTCTTAAAGGTAAGGACTGCTCCTTAGACTCCAGAGTCCTTCTGGCATGCTAGGTTTGGTGATATGATCTTCTAGCCTTAATTTCATCATCTAAACTTGTTAATATATAAGAACATACCACGTGGCATGCACACCTGTTGCTGACATGGCAGAATTATATAAGCCATGGTCAAGGAGTTAGAATTGCTTAATCTAGAGCTTTTTTCGCAGATGACATGTGACATGTTACCACTCTTAGACGACTAGGCATGCCACGTATATTGTGACATGACTACTACTATAAAGCTATAATTAATCATCATGCTTTATGGATCAAGATGTGGTATTGGGTCTGTTCAGAGGAATTAGCATCCTGTTGGTCTAGAACAGGTCTAGAACACGTTGCGGGTCTAGAATGAACAAATCTCTGCAGAGATTCATTCAATCTTGCAGGGTTCTCCTCTGAATATGGGAAAAGTTGGGATTTGGAATTTATTGCTCGGATCTGATGTTTGGAGAAGACCTTGAGTTGTGTAATCTGAAGTCGGATCCATGACTGATCAGCGAAGATCTGCCAAACTAGAGTTAGGTCTGTGAGATTTGGCAGATTGTGGTCAGATCTAGGAAAGCAGGAGTCAGATATTTTCTCTATATTTTCTCTGCGAGCGGATCTGTGGATCTGAGGGTTTGGATTCACAATTGCAGCCATTTTGGTCGAGATTAGATTTGTTTTATCCTAAGCTATTTCCAGTAACCCAAATGAGGCGGAAGTCAGTTTTGGTCCTTCTAAATATGCTTAAAGAAAAAAGGAAGATATATTTTGCATGTTAACGCCGCATATAGCGGTTCTTTTTGTCAAAGGGTTAGATCTAGGCTAGAATCAATAGTGAAGAAGAGAGAAAATGGAGCCGGAGTGAACAACAAGAAGGTTAACTTAGATTGAATGAAGGGTTTTCAGCAAGAGATGCGGCTGGAGCAGTCCGAGAACTACTAGCAGGCTGTTTTGCAGCGCGAATTTCAGTCAAGGCAGCAAGGTATGGATCATTTTCATCACTATCACTATCTTCACAATGGCTGGTAGGTACAATAGCAACTGGAGCAGCAGCAATCAAGCCATTTTGCTCTACAACAGAGGCACAAAACTTATACAAACCATTTTGGAGAATGCCGCGAGCAACAACATCTGAAGCAGGAACAACAGGGCGTGTAGGAGTAAGTAAAACTTCTCCATCGCCGAATAAAGCATACAAGCCACTTTTGTCAACCTTAGAAACAGACAGCAGATTTTCTTCAAGTCCAGGAATGTAATT
>JAANSK020212201.1:0-24353 GCA_011763485.2 Isoetes engelmannii
GTGATGCTGCATCTGGTCACGCGCATCGTGCCGAAGATCCCCGTCATCTTCATCGATACGGGTTATCATGAATGCTCTACTCACGAGTGGAGAGTGCGAGAAGGGCTAACGATGCTGGCAACCGGGCTGGTGGGTTCTCGACGGGTAGGCTGGAGTGGAACTGAGCAAGGGTGGTAGGGAACCAGCCTCCTTTGTTCTCGACCCGCGAGTCGGGAAACCCTGATAGGCCTTATTGTGCGGGCTTCTCGACTCGTGAATCGAGAACAACAGAAGGGGTCTTGAAGGGTTCTCGACTTGCGACTCGAGAACAAAAAGGGGGCTGGTGTTGAGCCTATGTTTAAGCCTTTTTTGGGCTCATCTTGGTAGTTTGCTGCTTCTTGGCTTATTGAAGTTACTGGAACAAATTCAATAGAAAAAAAAAAACTCACCGTCTCACCTCTGCAAGCTGATGATTTGATGGCTATTTACTTCAATCTTTGGTTCTTCTACTTCAGTCCTTTCGCTCTTTAACTAATTATTTCATTGCTTCAGTTCTTGCTCTCCAGTGCTATGCATCCTTACTACAAATGTAGACCAGTCCAACCTAAAGATAACAAGATTGCTTCATATATATGGAATGCTGCACTTCACAATAAAACTAGTTGCTAAAAATGATACTGTTCTTATTAAGAAACTTCTTATACTGTAACAGTGAAAAGGGGCTGAGAAAAAAAAGGTTACCTTGAGGATTTGCTCGATCCCTCGTCCACCATGCCGGGGTCTATCCTTGAATCAGAGTTTTCTCTTGTCTTATCAATTTTCCAAAGATGTTGGCCACAGGATTTGAACGAAAAATTTCCTATGGTCGGGCAAACTGTATAAAAACCAGTTGAAGAAAGGAAAGAGGTAAGAACAACATACACGAAGTTGTAAACAGTTGCAGGGAAGCCTTACCTTCAAATTTCGCGGGTGCTAGGGATGGCGCCTTGATTCGAAGACAGCTCCGGAGCTACAGAGGAGGATTCGGGTGGTTTCATGCCGCTTCTCTAAGTGATCGACTCGGGCGCCTTCTTCGACTTCAGACCAACTCCGGAAGAACAGGCTGCGAAAATGAAACTCAGAATTCTGCAAGAAGTCGAGCATAAAGTGGAATAAAGTCGGCAGTTATGGGAGGCGTCCCCTCGTAACCCGAGAAAATAATGGCGTGTAGGCGTACGGCCATGTCAGTCGGAGTATCCGATGCTGCCACGTGGATACAAGGGGCAATTTAATGTGTCGGATGATACGTATGGGATAATATATATTGGGGATATATTGAGGGGTATAAGGTGTAATATATATTGAGGGGTAATATATATGTGGTAATATGTATGGGGTGATATAGGTGGGAAATTAAGGGGTAATATAAGGGGTAAATTAAGGGGTGATATACAAGGGGCAATATAAGGTTGTAATAGTTATAAATGTTATTCAGTGGGAAGACAACTTAATCTTTTTTATGTTTGTGCAGGGGAAAGCACCAAATGCACCAGAGCAAGTCCCATCCATTTCACCTCAGGGAACTGTTGCAGGACTTCCCGAGAGTGGCAAGCAAGCAATGCCCCCTGACATATTGGAAAAGAATGGAATGCATGTTAGTCCATCCTTGCACCGGGACAGTTTTTGCAGAGGGCATCATAACCGCCGTGGATCCATCTGATAGTGTTAATGATCAGAGGCTCGAAGATGACCATCTGGGTGCTGGTATTGTGAAGATGCTTACACAAGTGGATACCATCATGTCCCAAAATTCCTCTAGTGATTGTATTGTATGCTCGGGTCTTCTAGAATCCCAGTCTCAGGTGGCCAATTAGGCACATCAGAGACAGAGGGGGTGCATATATAGATGCCCAAGCCCAGGATGGACCTAGTGTTGCACACCTAGAAACTGTGGAAGCCAAGCTAGTCGAAGAGCCTCCATTATTGATAAGGAAGAGGCGCTATGTGTTTCATAAAAGGCAACCACAAAAAAGACAGAGGTCCGAGAGGTGCATGCTAAGAGATGAAAGAAGAGCTGCAACCAAAGAGAACTTGGAGGCTGTCAGGGGGCAAGAGTGTTGTGGCCTGGATTGCACTGTTCACTACTCAGTCGATGAGCTTGTTGAAATAAGATCTCAATATATTGGATGGCTTCAGAAGGACAGAATTACATACATGTACTCTCTGTGTGGGAATGTATACTATGATGATGTGACATGGATTCTTATGTATCAGTTGAAAGGCCAAAGGGTTTGTATGAGAGCTTTGAGATGGATTCTCGGCTTGAGCAAGACTTCCTTTTATAGGTATTGGGAGCAAGTCAGAAATGGAGCTAAGGTGTTTACCCATGGCAATGCTCTAACTCTAAAACCCAAGGCAAACACATTGAGAGCGATTGCTGTATTCGAAAGCTTTGTCAGGTACATGTCCCAGTCCATGCCCCATAAGTCCAAGGTGAATGAGCATGGCGTCAGGGTGGTCCAAAGAGTATTACCACAACATTATATCCAGAAGGAATGTTTGAAAGACGTAAATGCTATTCTAGAGTCTACTGGTGGTCGGCCACTCTCACAATCATCATTTAGCAGGTTATGGGCTTTCCACTTTCCTGCCGTGCGTGTCTTGCAACATATGCCCTTCACAAAGTGCAATACTTGCATTCAACTGAAGGACACGCTTGCATCAACTGCAATAGAAAAAGAAAAAATGGCAATAAGAGAGAAATTTGCAGACCATCAATCTGATCAATTGTCTTGCAGGCAACTATATTGGCAGCAGAGAACGTTCTCCCAGATGCAGCCTGATAGGTACTTGTAGTAGTGACTAATACATACATTCTGCCCAGCATGCTCTTTAATGTATTGGATGGCCGCCACATTGCCCATTCTAAAAGCTAGATCTTGTTCCACTTTAGTCGCATATCGACCCAAGAGTGACTTACACGTGCTATTAAAATTATGGTAACCGCTAGAACCAGTCTTATTGGCGAGTAGCTGCCCATTTCAGGGTCCAACCTTGCGTCCAAAGCTGCCTTGGTTATCGCGACCCCTTTCTCTGCAATTATGTTGGCCTTCAAACACTGCAATGCAGCACAAGTCCTTAGTCTCCTTACATTGATCCAGATATAAAACTTGTGCCAAGCATTATTGGATGTACTCGAAATGTGTCTTCGTTCAACCAATGAAGTTGATTCACGTCTTCTATCATGTCCCCTCCAGCCTCCGCATGTTTAAGCAATCTCTTCTTCTCAGATCCTCTGTATTTTCCAAGTCCCTTTCCCTTTCTCGTTTCCTATACCTTTGATCCCTCTTTGCCCTTTTCCCTTTCCTTCGTCCTTTTTTTCCTTTTTCCCTTTTCCTTCCCTTCCCTTTTTCTTCGTTTTTTTCCCTTTTTTTTTTCTATTTCCTCACCATTTCCCTCTTCCCCTTTTTTCCCGTGCCCTTTTTTATTCCCTTTTCCCCATGCGCTTTTTCCTTTTCCCCTTTTTCCTATGTTTTGTTTTCCCACCCTTTTCCTCTTTCCTTTTTTCTCATGCTATTTTTTGCTTCCATTTTTCCCTTCCCCCCTCCCTTTTTCCCCTTTCCCTTTTTCAATACCCTATTTTCCTTCCCTTTCCGCACCCTTTTCCTCTTCCCATTTTTCCCTTCCCTTTTCCTCTTTTCCCCACTCTTTCCCTCTTACCTTTTTCCCCATACCCTTTTTCTCCTCCCTTTCTCCAGTCCCTTTCCCATTTTTAAACCTTTTTTGCTCTTCCCTTTTTGCCCTTTTCCCTTTCCCCTTTTCCCGTCCCTTTTTTCCCTTTTCCCTTTTCCTTTCCAAAACCTTTTGACCGTAGGGATTGAAGCAAGTGAATCGTTGTCATTGGTCAAAGCATCTACGTCGTCTAAAAGATTAAATCTAGGCTACACAATGATGGTCAATCTCATCCATCCAATCTAGAGTTTGATACAACACACACTTACTTGCTTACTTACTTACTTACGCAATAATATTATAATATAAGATAAGATTTTATTGTAACTTATTGTTCATCCGGTGTAACTTACTGTTCACCGCCGGATTCTTCTTTTCCGGCGGTCTGCAAGCCCTGACTTCGGCCGATATGTTCTATATTCTTTTTTCCCCTTAATTTTTCCGGGGGCGAATCCGACTGAGCTCTTTCTTTGTAGTCTCGACAGGTCGGGTAGCAAATTTTCTTTCTTCTAGGGATCTTCAACGATGTCGGTTCCTCCCGCCTTTCTTTCAAGCAGCGTCAGCCATGTCTGCATTCTGGCTAGGGTTTGTATTTAAGCATTCCCACGATTTCTTCTTACTTTCACTCTTTGGTTCAGGGCATGCGCGTTTTCCATATCCGGTGGCCACTTGCGAGGCATCTTCGAGAAATCTAACATCCTGGCTAAGAAGCAAGCGTCTAAGAGGTCTTGGGATATGAGAGGTAAGCAAGCTTTTTTTCTCGAGCTGCATAGAGCATGTTAGAATGTAGTTACTGTTCCATGGTCATGGTCAAGATTGGGAGATTTTTGCAGCCTGAACCCATGATTTAATTGGATAACAGAAGTATTCAAACAATGTATTTCTAAATTCTTCAAGACCATTACAAGAGAGTCAATATGTTGTTGGTTAGGCAGCCACAGAGCAGGTCCAAATCGAACAAGGCAACTAAAGAAATTTGGTTGTTACCAAATCGTTGAGGGTAAGCGCCGAATATGTTGCTAAGAGCTCATGGAAAGAAACATTTGGCAAAAATAACTCTCTGAAGCTTCGTGAGAAGATAGAATGAAAAAGGCTATTTACGAATTCCATATAGGAAGAAGGAGCCAGTATATGTACCTGGACAAAATCAGGAGAATCTCATAACCCTGTCAAGCAGAAAACACCGCTCGGAATTTATATACCCATGCCTATGTGAAGAGGCTGTTAAAATGGAATCCTCTTTCCCACTAGAATCAGTGCAAAATTTATATGTTTCTAATCATGGTCTTGAGGAACGGCTTTTTCTACTTGAATCACAAGTATCTGTGCAAGTTAGGCACAAATACTTATTCTTTGATTTGATTTGATTTCTAGCTTCCTTATACAATTTGGATAGATATTACACTTTAAATAACATCGAAGTCATGCCGAAGTTGGTAAAATTTGCATCTTGCACATGTAAGGAATGTATTTCTGTAGAGGAGAGTTCTAACGTTCTGTTGCAGCTATAATACATAAACTAATATGGTTGATCTTTATTTTGTTTCTTTTGCAGGAAGCTGTTGGAGCTCTATTCTTCTTCCAGAGGTAAGTGTATAAGCATATGTTTTTGTTTCCATTTCATATGTAACTTCTTTGTGACAGTGGGCACCGCTTTGGCAGATCCGGCTATATTTTTTGAAAAGCACCATTTGAATTTGGAGCGCCATTCTTCTTGCATATGCGAGTATTTGTAAAATGGCTCCTCTATGGAAACAGGCACCAAGATAAAGATGACATACATGTTTATGATAAAGGACATATCTGTTTTTGGAGACAATGCAGTGCATGGCTATTATTTGAGGCACCCCGCATAGAATTTTAAGAAAGAATTCTTTGAATCAAGAACGTCTTTAATATATGTTTGCATATTTCCTTTTTGTTGATTTGTGTCTCATATTATATAGCACAATCAACAAAAAAAAATATATATATGTTATATAGCACAATGGTTAAAGGTTAGCGGTTAATGAGGAATTGTTAGTGATGATATTGTTGGTGTTTGGTGTAGGTTAGAATCCATGGGAAGACGCAAGCATTGCATTACGCCGCCGTCAGTGGCCAACAATCCGTTGTATGAAACACCTGATAGGGAAACCGAGTCTGAGAAGAAGAGACGTTTGAAGCGTAAAAAAGTTGCAAAGCACTTGCTGTGCAATTCCGATCCTACAGAGACAGGAATTGTTGAATTTCAAACACGTCAATATCGCCCAAGAAGATCTGGATTCCATGAAGTGGTCTGGACAACAAATTTGCCAGTTCCATCACACGACGTTGGGAGCAACGAATTAGACACTATTTGCTGTAGTGATGGAAAGATCCAATCACCTTCGGGCTCTCTTTTGTATGTGAATTAGCAATGGATGCATTGTTATGCGGTTGTGTGTAAATAGTTATGTAAACCGTTTCGGTTGTTTTTGGTAGTCGTGCCTATGTTACTCTAAGTTATAATAAATTCTTGGATCCCTTGAAGATCTGCCTGCATATTTTCTTTTTGTTGATTTGTGTCTCATGTTATATAATATAATGGTTAAAGGTTAGCAATTAACATGAAATTGTTAATGATGATATCATTGATGTTTGGTCTAGGTTAGAGCCTATGGGAAGACGCAAGCGTTGCGTTACGCCACCATCAGTGGCCAACAAAAAACACCTGATAGGGAAACAGAGTCAGAAAAGACAAGACGTTTGGAGCGTAAAAGAGTTGCAAAGCACAGGGCCCTAAGATTGCTGGGCAATTCAGAAATGGTTGAATCTCAAACAGGTCAACGTCGCCCAAGAGGATCTGCATTATATAAAGTGGCTTGGACAAGAAATTTGCCAGTTCTATCACATGATGTTGGAAGAATGGAAGATATATGTGGACATTGTAGGGCCATGAGATGGAGCAATGAGTTAGACACTATTTGTTGTAGTGATGGAAAGATCCCATTGCCTTTCGTGCCAGCTCTGCCCGAACTCCTGCTAGATCTTTACACGAGATGTGATAGAATTGGAGAATATTTTCGAACCAATATTCGCAAGTACAACAACCTATTTTCCTTTGCATAATTGGAGGTGAAAATTGATGAGGATTGACCAATGCAATTGGTGGAGCTTACTCCTTTAGAGTTAATGGTCGGATGTGCCACAGAATGGGATCTTTACTACCAAGCACACATCAATCTCCATGTTTTTTCCAGATATACATTATGGATACCGATGAGGCTCAGGTGAATTACATAATGTCTATCTTTGAAGGGTTGTCATTTGAAATAGTGAGGCACATTCAAAATCTTATAACAAAGATCAATCCATTTGTTCATATCTTTCAATATGCTGGATAATGAGACATAATGTCGCAGTTGATATTCGGTTGCGTCTAGCTTCTTGCAAACCTAGGATAGCTGAAAGGAGGCAGTACAATGCTCCAACGGATGACGAGGTGGTCGTGCTAATGCCTGTAGATGACAATCCAGCAGATGGTCAACGTGAAATAGTCATACATTCATTGGACAATTAATTGAAATTCATAGATTCATATCACTCTGCTTATGATGCCTTGCACTTCGTACTGATGTTTCCATATGGCACGGATGGGTGGCACCCCCAAATATCATGCGATGGTAAAAGTCATGTTACTATTAAGGACTTCTACAAGTTCCACCTACATTGCAGACAAGATCACGTGCAAGGGGGGTGCACTCATATGTAAGGGGAATATGCCATGTGCGTGCAAGGGGTAGGACCCCCCCCCCATACGAATTTTTGAGGAGCCAATTTTGACCCTTCCGAATAAATTTTACCTAGGCTAGTGCCCAAAACCCTAAAAAAAAAAAGGACCCCTCTACCCATATATGTACGTAAATGGGTCAAAAAAAACCCCCTCCCGTGCATGCACATGGGTTATACGGAAAAAACAGTGAACCCCCCTTGATCACGTGTCTCCTCTTCATGTAGCTGGCAGATTATTTCAAGAGTACGTCTGTGACATGTTTTCCAAGATGGAACAATTAAAGTTACAATCTATTCAATTGAACCAAACACAAATACGAAAGGACATGTTGAGAGGTATTATGGATTGTATGGATGGAGATGCTAGATGTATTGGACGTAAGGTTGCGTTACCTTCTTCACACGTAGGATCTCCTCGGTACTTGCACCAATTATATCAAGATGATATGGCAATTGTCCGCGAACTTGGAAGGCCTGATCAATTTATAATGATGACAACAAATCCGAAATGGGATGAGATTAGTAGGGAGTTGTTCAATGGACAAACTGCAGCAGATCATCCTGATTTGGTGGAAAGAGTTTTTCAATTGAAATTGAAGGAATTGCTAGATTTACTTACTAACAAGTGTATATTTGGTCGTCCAGTAGCGAGAATATATGTTATCGACTTCCAAAAGAGAGGGTTGCCACATGTCCATTTGTTGTTGATTCTAGATCATACTGATAAACCATTTACACCTGAGGACTTTGATAAGATAAAAATGAGCATTCAGAGCTCTATGAGATTATCACCCGTTCAATGATGCATAGCCCATGCGGAGCACATAAGCCAGGGGCAAGTTGCATGAAAGATGGAGTTTGCAGTAAACATTATCCGCGAGACTTCATGAACGAAACTGTCGTGAGTGATGGGTATCCGTTATATCGTCGTCGTGATGATGGTCGGACCATAGAAAAAGATGGGATAACGCTAGACAACTGATGGGTAGTTCCGTATAATCCATGGTTGACATCCTATTTTAAATGTCATATCCATGTTGAAATCTGTGCACATGCCAAATTTGTCGAATATTTGTACAAGGTGTACAAGGGACCAGAAACGATTTCGATAAATCTAGAGCCAGAAAATAATATAGAGTCCACAACGACAACTGTTACAAACTATAATGAAGTGGAACAGTTTTTGAATGCCCGTTACTTCTCTGCCTTGGAAGCATGCTGGAGAGTATTAGGATTTTGGTTGCAACAACAGGTGCCTAATGTGGTTCGTTAGCAATCCACCTGCCAGGTGAATAAAAAGTGTATTACAGACAAAATGAGAGTTTAGAGACACCATGAAATATGAATCATGCTACATCGATTGACTGCTTTTTTTGACATGAATGCCTCAGGTAATTTCAGTATTGTGCAAACATTCTATTGCAATTTCCTTTGCTAATGCTATAATACTGTCTCTAACTACTTACTTTCAAATGAGCATTCCAGGTAATGCAGATGCTATGCACACCCTTTATCATGATTTCCCGAGGAAGTTTTGGTATGATAGAAATGCAAAAGTATGGAAAACAAGAGAGCGGATGCATGTAGCTCCATCCGTAGGACGCATGTACTTTGTTAATCCATCTGAAGGGGAGCGGTTCTATTTGCGTCTTCTACTGACTCATGTGCCTGGTCCCACTAGCTTCGACGATCTACGTACAGTTGATGGACAATTGCATCCAGCTTTTAAAGATGTTGTTGTGCAACGTGGATTGGTTCGAGATGATATGTCTGAGTGGCTTGGATGCCTTAGAGAGGCTTCTATATTATGCATGTCCAACTGCAACACATGTTTGCTATGATTCTATTGCATTGTCAACCTGCAAACCCTCTAGCCATATAGATGGAAGCGCGCCATTACATGGTAGATGACTATTTGCACGACGCACGCTCTCAAACTAGAGACTATACCTTGCATTGCAGGCAAGTGACCATCTCTTTGACATGGCATTGTATGACATCGATAGGCATCTTAAACCTGCGGGCAATTCTTTAACATCTTTTGGCTTTCATATATCTGACAAACCCCTTGATCCACACATGTCATGTCTAAGGAAGAAATATTCCATGATAATGAAGAGGATGTGAACTTTGATGTCGATCGGTTGAATCCCGAGCAGCTTGAAGCATTTGATCATATCATGGATCATGTTATGAATAGATTGAGTGGACTCTTCTTTATAGACGGTCCAGCTCGTACTGGAAAGACATTTCTATACAACACTATCTTGGCTTATGTGCACAAAAAAAGTTATATAGCATTTGTTGCATCATCTGGAATTGCATCCATCTTATTTAGAGGAGGCCGAACTGCGCACTCTCGATTTAAAATCCCATTACGGGTTGATGAATCCTCTACTTGCAATATTCCAAAACAATCTAGCTTGGCAAAACTAATAAAGGCATGTCACGTTATCATATGGGACGAAGCTCCTATGGTTCACAGGCACACATATGAGGCCTTGGATAGGACGCTCCGAGATATAACAGTGGGGGGATTCCAATAGTGTTGGGGGGAGATTTTCGGCAAGTTTTGCCAGTTGTTCCACGTGGTGGTCGTGCACAAATTGTGAATGCATGCTTGAATAATTCGTACATATGGGAGCATGTTCATCTGCATAGAATCAAAATCAATATGCGTGTCATGACTTTAGAAGGACATGATCGGGAGGAACAAGAGTCTTTTGCTGAGTATTTGTTGCGGATTGGGGATGGCTGAGAACCAACACATGATGATATTGGACCTGAGTCCTACAACGAAGGGCTGAGATTAGAAGGAATGAAGGAAGGAAGGAAGGAAGTATATTTTAACGTCGTAGCACTAGCCAGCGTCCTAAGGACATACGACGGCACATGGCATGTTCTTGCAATCCCCCTTCAAGGAGCCCAGGACGTTAAGGGGTAGATAATGCCCTGGCTAGAGGGCGTTATCGGAATAACATTCAAGGGCATTATGGCCATGGCCAAAATAGCGAGGGCGTGCGCGGGGCGCACGCGCGAGCCATTTTGGCCATGGCCATAACGCCCGAGAATGCCATAATGCCCGAGAATGTTATTCCCATTAACGCCCGAGGGCCAGGGCGTTATCGCCCTGAACACCCTCCTCCGAGGGTTTTATGGGTGTTATCCCTAGGGTGTTACAGGCCTTCACCATAACACCCTAGGGCGTTAAAGGCTGTTTTAAGCTTAGAACCCAAGGAGAGGAGGGTGTTAAGGATTAAGCATTTCGTAGGTGCACTTTTAGGGGGAATCGTTTTTTTCTTAAACATAAACAACTACCAAAAATATATGCTCCAAAAAAAGCGACCGTTCTCGCCAAATAAACGGGCATAAACGGAAAAGCAGATTGACGGCGCAAGTTGTCTTACAACAATTTGGAGCTCATCCTGGCCGTCGGGGAGGGTACAAAAATTTTATCCTCATTTCCCTCGTTTGTATTGTTCATCATCGTAACGGAGCAAAGGAGCGCTAGCTATGGCGACCATGGAGAGCTTGATCGGGCTTGTAAATCGGATACAAAGAGCTTGTACCATGCTTGGGGACCATGGCTCTGCAGAAGGAGCCGCTTTACCTACTTTGTGGGAATCTTTGCCTTCTGTCGTCGTCGTCGGTGGCCAGGTTCTCTCCGATCCTTTATTTCTGTCTTGCATTTGTTTTCCATGCTAGGCATTCCAAAACATTTGCCTTGGATGTCAGTTCAATGATTCTGAAACCTTGCTTTTAGAGTTCTGGCAAATCATCCGTTTTGGAGAGCATTGTTGGTCGCGACTTTCTTCCAAGGGGTTCAGGTAGTGGAATATGGATTGTGACGTTGTTCAATAGCAAATTACATCATTCTTTTTGTTTGATGCTACAGGAATTGTCACCAGAAGGCCTCTTGTTCTGCAGCTGCATAAAACATCAGAGGGCCCAGAGTATGCCGAATTTCTTCATATTCAGAGGAAAAGGCTTACAGATTTTGGTAACCCTTGAACGTTTTGAATTTCATGCATGTTTCCCTTAGAGCACGCAGGCCGGCATTTTAATAAATATCTTGATCCGGCTTCCAGCGCTTGTCAGGAAGGAAATACAAGATGAGACAGACAGAGTAACAGGGCGTAATAAGCAGATTTCTCCCGTACCTATCCATCTTAGCATCTATTCACCAAATGGTACTATTCGGACTCTTCAATTGCTGGGCACATTTATTTTTGTTCTGACATAATGTGTTCTGCAGTTGTCAATTTGACTCTCATAGACTTACCAGGCTTAACAAAAGTTGCAGTAGGTATGTGATGTGATGAACTGTTTCTTTTTTCTTTCAATGCTGACCTTTACAGGGGTAATGATGCCTGTTTGTTTTCTATGGTATATGAAGACGGTCAGCCAGACAGCATCGTTACTGATATTGAGAACATGGTTCGTTCATATGTTGAAAAGGTATGCAGAATAGAAATCAAAGCACTGTTTTTCCGTTTGTATCTACCACAATGCAACTCCTCTATAAATGCAGAAAAATTCGATTATACTTGCAATATCTCCTGCAAATCAAGATATTGCAACTTCAGATGCGATGAAGCTAGCACGTGATGTTGACCCAACAGGTATTTAGAAAATTGACAATAGACAGATTTTCCATCTCTAGATTAGAGTGACTTTAACTAAATATAGCTTTTCCAGGTGAAAGCAAATTTCTAACAATACATTTGCCATCGCTAGATTAGAATGTATATTGCAGTGACTTAAACACTATTTATAACTGTCCCAGGTGAAAGGACATTTGGAGTATTGACAAAGCTGGACCTCATGGATAAGGGCACCAATGCCCTTGATGTGAGTTTTAAAATTTGTCAGTCAGTTTATGTTTTGCCTCCCTGTGTGATCAACTGCCTGTTTCTTCAGGAAAAATGAAATTGAAGCATGAATATAGTTAGAGGCTGCTTTCTATCTACTGGTTTATATTGCCTCTAAGCCTTCCACTTAACTGCTATTAATGCTCAATTGATTGTATTCTATGCTGGATCTTTCCTGTTAGAACACATGTATGTTTAGCAAGCGTAAGTCGACTAAGTTGTTTTGAGAGGTCAACATTGTTTATTGCTCAAATAAGGAACTCGACTTGTGTTATTGAAATAGTGCTTGAAGAGAGGGTGTTGTCCCTGTTTCTGACCATTTTGTTTAGTAGTACATAAACTCCGTAGAAGGATTTTTAAGGAGTCTTTATCCAGCAAGCGTAAGTCGGCTAAGTTGTTTGATCACTTAGAGAGGCTACTTCTTAACATTGTTTATTGCTTAAAGAAAGGAACTGGACTTGTGTTATTGAATTTAAAAGCTAACGAATACTTGAAGAGAGAGTGATGTTCCTGTTTTTGTCAATTTTGTTTAGTAGTCCTTAGAAGGATTTCTTCTGCACATCCATCTGTCTTTTATATCGGATGATGGTTAAATCTTCCATTTATTCATAGGTATTTTTGTTGTGCTTATGGATAATTCTTGTACATCCTGTAGGTCTTGGAAGGGCGAGCATACAGGTTACAACATCCTTGGGTGGGAGTAGTTAACCGTTCGCAGGCTGACATAAACCAGAGTGTTGATATGGTAGCAGCAAGGCAGCGAGAGCGTGCATATTTTGCTCATAGTCCAGAATATGGACATTTATCTAATAGAATGGGATCAGAATATTTGGGCAAGATTTTATCTTGGGTAAGTACATGAATATGAACTAATTTATATAATTTTCAGCTGCCCTTGATAGTCTGCACGAGTTCTTAACGTTATTGGTGATATCTGCAGCATCTAGAAAATATTATTAAAAACCGCATGCCCAGTATTCAAGCTCTTATAAATAAGTCAATTGATGAGCTGGAGACAGAGCTTGATCAGCTGGGCAAGCCAGTAGCAGTTGATCCTGGGGTAATGGTAATTGCTGCTTGTATTTGCCTTAATCTTTTCATAATGCCTGCTTGTGCGCCTATTCAGGCACAACTTTATACAATTCTGGAGCTTTGTCGTGCTTATGATCATGTTTATAAATCTCACCTGGATGGCAGGTGAACTAATTTTCTTAAAGATGAACACATTTTTTAATCTGTTCCTTGTTTGTTGATCTTTAAGTTCTTATAAAACCTTCTGACATTCTATACAGCCGTCCAGGTGGTGAACGCATCTATACAGTCTTTGATACTCAGCTTCCTGCAGCTCTAAAAAAGTTGCCTTTTGATCGGCACCTATCAGTACAGAATGTACGGAAGGTTGTGTTAGAAGCTGATGGCTATCAGCCACACTTGATAGCTCCTGAACAAGGATATAGGCGTCTTATAGAAGGTGCTCTTACTCTTTTCAGAGGTCCGGCAGATGCGGTTGTGGATGCGGTAATCAGATTTTATCTGGATTTTTGACAAAATCTTGGTGACTAATATCTGTCTTGATCTATGTATAGGTGCATTTCATATTAAAAGACCTAGCCCGGAAAGCAATTTCTGAGACACAGGTACGCTCATCACAGACTTTAATTGCATCGTGCTTAGTGAACCAAGGAATATTGACCAACCTCTTGTTGCTGTAGGAACTGAAGCGTTTTCCATCCTTACAAGCTGAAATTGCAGCTGCAGCAATCGAAGCACTTGAAAGGCTTCGAGAAGAGGGCAGAAAATTTGTCATGCGTTTGGTAGATATGGAATCGAGCTACTTGACAGTGGATTTCTTTCGTAAGTTGCCTCAAGAAATGGAAAGAGGAGGGAATGCTT
The DNA here is from genome assembly GCA_011763485.2 of Isoetes engelmannii. Taxonomy (NCBI): domain Eukaryota; kingdom Viridiplantae; phylum Streptophyta; class Lycopodiopsida; order Isoetales; family Isoetaceae; genus Isoetes; species Isoetes engelmannii. The sequence goes on from JAANSK020212201.1 coordinate 14,208, forward strand.
CTTCCACAACATCAGATCGATATGGTGAAGCACATTTGCGGAAAATAGGTGAGTAATTTTGCTTTCTTGTTAAACAGACTTCAGGAGCTAATGCTTACCAATCTATCAGGATCCAATGTTTCTTCATATATTTGGATGGTCTGTGAAACTTTAAGAGTATCAATCCCAAAGGCAGCTGTACACTGTCAAGTTCGCGAAGCCAGACGTTCCTTACTTGACAATTTTTACACGCAAGTTGGCAAAAGAGAGGTATGACTCTTCGATCCATACACCATTCCCATTAGCATAAAGTATGTCAAGGTAATTGAGTTCAGCTTAAATACAATATGCAGGGAAAGGAACTTTCACAAATGCTTGATGAAGATCCAGCCCTAATGGAAAGACGAAGTGCATGTACAAAGAGGTTAGCGCTTTATAAGAGTGCCCGTGATGAGATAGATGCAGTTGTTTGGGGCAAGTGAACATGTGTTGGAGACAACATTTGTTAATGCCAGATGTATATTCCTCTGCCTTGTTTGATTTTTCTTGTCCATAAGAGGTAGCATACTAGACGCGGCTGTGCTGTGACTCCAGGTAACGGTATGAAGTGGCATCTGTTTTCTGCCATCTTTCCGTACTGAAGTCATTGGATCAAATCCTCTTTGTCCAATTTAACTTTTTATGAATGATCCAGCTTTGTAGAGAACTTTCTTGATTTATATGGCAAGGTTACTGGTCCAGAAAAAACATTAGGACGTGCCAACCTTTGAATACCAGGGGCACATAGTTTATCTGCCTGGTATGTCATAGCTTACTCACTGCAGATCACTGATCTGCCTCATACATGCCAAAGAGCTGATATTGCATGAACTATTTAGCAGTGTCATCATGCAGCTCACGGAATAAAGAATAGCCGCCTTCTGTGTATTGAAGTTTGTTCCTTGACGAGTCAAATTTGTTCGGCTGTGGGTTATGGTATTTGGTGGAATCTTAAAAATATCTAGGAGTTGAAATCAAATGCACTTGATCATGGTTGTGCAGATTCAATTTATGATTCATCGTTGGATCTATGCTATAATAAGCTAAATACACTGGCAACTGGATAATTAAAGGTGGCCTCTAATTTAGCTTTTACTTATTGGTGGTTGCCATGGTATTGTGTGATACGAACTATCGGGAGGTCAAAAAATGCAATCGGTAGAGCACGATTTATATTATGTTGTTGGAAAGTGGATGTTTTCCACTCGAGGTGCATGCAGCAACAAGAGAATTAAAATACAGGGATGTCTAAGGAACCAAATTGGTTGGTGTTGCTAGCTATCAGAGTTTCATAAAATGTCTCAAGAAGGGAAAGCATGTTGGTTTTCTAGCTTGTTTTGGTTTGCAAGGTTGAAGTGCAATAATTTTTTTTTTTTTTTATTGAAGGATATTTTTATTCATTGTCAACAAGAAGTACAGCTTAATTCTATGTGATAACAATCCACTCGCTTAGTCCAATCGGATATGCGAAGGTAATCACATAGTGAAAGTATACACATTACATCGCAAGTGTCTAAAAAAACTTTCCCACATCTCTAAGCCTGATGCTTTGTCTGCATAGCACCAACCTGCTTACTGAGTTTGGATTTAAGAGAGGTCAAAATCTCAGAAGCATGTGTATATTTTTGAGAGAACACAAATGTTCTCCGCCTCTTCCATATGATCCAAAGAAGCCAGCTTTTGCTTAAGTGTATGGCCATTTTCTTTAAAGAGGACCACCTCGGGGGATATAATCCTAGCACAATTTGCACAAGAGGAATTGAGATTTCGGATACCTCTTTCAAACGAACCCAACTGGTCTAGACATCGATACAGTCAATAAAACAATGCTCTATTGTTTCATCCACGTAATCACACATTGGACATGCAGGGCTAACCTGTGCGTCAAATTTGCAAACCAAATGATTAGTCCTTAGAACCCTGTGGATGATTTGCCAATTGAGAGTTTGTACTTTTGGTGGAAGCGGGTTCTTCCACACGTGTTTCCAAATTCTCTTCAATTCGTTTTCAGTTATCTGTGTAGACCGTTTTGGCGATATGTATAGTAACTCGTTTGAGTGGAGGAGCTTATAACAATTAGAGACGGAGCAGCATTCCTCCAAGACCTCATGATTCCTACCATAGGTCTTGCATAGTAAGGAATGCTCTCTACCACCGACTCCCATATTTTCTTATCTCCCTCACGCAAGTTGAACCTCTCCTGGAAGTCGCGCCACGAAAGTAGAACACGTTGAGAATATTAGTCACCCACATAATTGATCCCAAATGATGACCACCTCCGTTGACTCCTTATATCCACTAAGGAAAATAAAGGCTTCGGATCATCGTTAGTTTCTATAGCTAGTCACCACACAGGCATCGCAACTGAGTGACAATTTTCTGTACTCAGCTGCCATAAATCTTTAAATGTTTCCCAAGCCTTAAGCAAGCCTTTCAAGAAGGGTGATGCACCAGGATAAGGCTTCAGCTTGTAAAAAGGTGCCCATGGCAAAGCAGCCTGCATGGAGACCTTATCACAAGGGACACAGTGTTGCAATGACTGAGGGAAGTAAAATTTCAGTACTATCTTAACTCAAGGTAGACCATAAGGCACAAGCATACCTTGAATGGTGCATGCCATGGCACAGATGCAAATGAGCACTCATCATTTGGATATGGAAACTGGCAAATAGAACAATATACTACATGAAGGTTGTTTTTGCTTGCCATATCTCATTACGAGCTACAATGACAGTGGAGGTAGAGTTTTTTGGCACGGTTCAAAAAACATTTTAACCTCTACCAGATAATTTTCCGCCTCTATAAACTATGTACCAGATTTATATATAATATAACATTATAAAAATATACCGGATTTCACATTAACCTATACTTTTTTGAATTGGAATTTTTCCAGCGACTAAACATTTAGATCGACAATTTTGAAAGTGGACGAGACGGAACAAAGGGTTTATTGGTGTATTATTTGAACCCTGGTTTTTGGGTTGCCCTTAAGGCCAAACCCTTGTGAGGTATAAAGCATATTTTAGGTATATGCCAGTATACCTGATATGCTTTGTGACTGGCCTAAACTTGCCATCCCCGGTCACTCTGCCCGTCGTCCGTTCATTGTAATAGGAGCCTCCACCATAGCTGAAGCTTTAGGCCCCTGTTTCCATGAGGGTTCAGGGGACCCGAACGACCCTGTTCACGTGCGCCCAGGTCGAGCCTTTTTTTGGGCCTGGTTTCCATGAACCCAGCCGACCTTGCAGACCCGACTTCAATATTTCCACCGGATGCACTCACAGGTAACCGATTGGGTGTTCAGCTCCGGAAATACAGAAGCAAAGAGCGTAGATCAAAGAGCAGCTAACTAACATACGAATGTGCTGGAATGCCACTAACACACGAATGCTACAAACAATTTTTATTGTGATGGAATGAGGCACAACAGGCCGAAATTAGGCAGAGGAAGAAAAATTTTCTCACCTTCAACAGCTTTGGCATTATCGAATTCGTCCTGATGATGTCTCTGATCCAACGCACAATCGATTCCAGCTACTACACAACTGCAGATTCTCACCCAAGCACTTTCTACGGATGAAATGGGGCTTCCGGATTGCATCTTTATGTTCTATGACTTGCTTGATTGGCTCCTGTAATTCTTCTTGAGCAATGCAAAATTGGCTCCTGTAATTTTTTACTGGTTGTGAGTTGTAATCTAATTTAGATTACCTGTAGCAACCTGGATGGGGTCGCTCAAAAACCCCCCTTTTCTGAGAGCCCAAGGCAAATTTTGGGCCACGTAGGCAGTCAGGTCGGGCAGGAGCCTCATAAGAACTGGCCAGGCTGCGCCCTGGCTTCCAAGTCCAGGTCGAAATCAACTCGATGGAAACGCAACCTTAATCTGGAGTGGTTGGTCGTGTATGTTGCTATTTGAGGCAACGACCGACCCTTGGGGAAGCATGAAACATACGGCTATGGATACCCTGCTTGCAAGCCCGCCGTTATTTGGAAGAAGGAATCGTCGCATCCCCAGCTCCGGCGCCCACATCATCTCTGTCATTAACCTATTTCTCGCCATAGCTCAAACACGGGTGGTGTTTCTTGCTTAAATCCCGCAGTAGGGTTTTTTTTTTTTTTTTCCCTGTTTGAATCAAAGAAGGATTTTATTGATTTGGGTTGTGGATTAAATGGTGCAGGAACTTCGGTTTCTCCCGATTCTGGAGATTTGAAGAGCTCAAGAAAGGGCAAAGGGCATTCTGAGTAACCACCATCGCTCTGAGTTCTTCACCTCCGGCAAGTATTTAAATCAGCCAAATCATCCCCCCTTCTAGTAAGAAATTTAAACTGAGTGTCAGCAGATCAATCCAACTCCGATGCATTCTCTCTGTAGATCTGATGGGGAGATCAAATCACTTGAAATATAAGGTTATGCCCAGTAAAAAAAATGGCACCTGCGGTTTTTTATTCTGGAGTTTTTTGACCTGATGCATGGGAGTTTCTGTTGCGGTTTTAAAGTCTGCAGGATTTGCCCCTGAAGTCTGCCATGGATTTGTTCTGATGCATGTCTCAATTGTAATGTGTTTCACATTCTTTATGCTTATCTTTGTATTTATGCTCATTTCGATTTGTCACATGAATTAGGAGTTGCCACACCTTCTTCAGTTTTGGGGCTGCATCTAGGTTCGGCGTAGAGAAAAAGCCTACATTTTAGATACCGAATTTGGCGAGAAAAACCCCATAGGGCTACAAATGTAGGCAAGAGCTGAACAGAATCATGCTGGAGAGATTAAAATAGGATGAAGAAAGAACGTGAAAAACGTTTTATTCTGGAAGAGGGCAATATTTTTGTGGGGATCAAAGGGGGCAAAACTTTGAGCAGATCCATGTTGGATGAATAGTCGGCCATTCCTTCAAATTGCATGTTGTGTGCGATTCTTCAAAATCTAAGGTATTTGCTTAATCTTCCAAGCTTCTTCATGAATGAATGGTCAGTAGCTTCAGAGCTGTAGTTTTTGTCACAATGCTAGCTTCCAAAAATTCCTTTTCTTTTCCTTGCCGTAGACGTCTTATGGCAAGAAGCAGGATGATTTTTGTGGATCTAGCCGGGGCTGGCGAGATGCTGGCCTGCTGATAAATCGGAGAAGGACGTAATTTATTGCTCTTTGTGTTGGCCTTTGCTTGCAGGGTAGTGAGCTGTATTGTGCATAGTTGCAGGAACGTTGTTTTCCCAGGGTTTTGCGTTCCCGAAAGTCCAAGTTCCGGTTACGGACCATCTGTTATCGGGAACGCCGTTCCGAACGTCGTTCCCATCTCCGGGAACGCTGTTCCGTGTAAGTTCCAAAAAAAAAGGAAAATCAATGGTTTTTAATTCATTTTCTCCCTTTCTTTGCTTTTTTCTTTGGGTGAGAAGGAATGGCACAACCGACAGAAAGATCTTAGTCGGCTCCAATGCTCTTCTAGTGTTCCTCATAACTTGAGTAGTGGTTTGTAGTGAGCTAGCACACAAAAGTTTTCATGATTGTTCTTCTCTCTTATTTTTAAGCCATCAATTAAACTTATTGTCTCAGTGTAAGCATAATGTTCTCTTCTAATCTATCTGTTTTGCATTTTGCTTTTTGTAATGCTTGTCCTGCATCAATATCTTCCTCTTCTTCGCCAAGATAAGTTTTGGTTTTGTAATAATTCTAGTAGCTTTCAAGCGAATACGAGGAATCAAAAAGGAAATAGCAACCCAACCCTATTACAAATCGCACAAATCCAATAAAAGATTGACTCTACTTCACTACTTTTCAACAATCCATCAATTAATTCATTAGCTTCTGTTCAGTACATTAAATTGATAAAAAGGATATGATGAAAGAAATCTTGCCAACTTCTCTATGGCTTTATTTTATGTCTTGTTTACATTACATTTCTATTGTGTTAGAATTACAAATGTCTTACTATGTTTCAAGTCTTAAATATGACGTTTTATAAAGAACTAAGCATCTACGGAGAGGCTTAACATGTTTTCATTTAAAATTTGGTCTCCATGAATCCTTTTTAAATTCTAAGTGTTCCACAATGATCATTATGCAAAGTGAACGCTAAAACTGTTTTTAAATTTTAGAAACTCGAATGTTGGTCGTTCTCGTTCCGATCCGTTCCCGTTCTTGTTCCTGTTCCCGTTCCAAATTTTAGGTCCACGTTCCCGTTCCGGGTAACTATGGCATTGTGGGTTTGTTGTGTGGCTCAAATGATTCTAGCTTTTCAAACACAAAATCTTTTGCGAGAGGGCAGAGATTAGATGTTTTTATGCTTCTTTTTCCGTTTCCTTTTCATAACTGCGAGTACATGGCGTGAGTGCCTCTCAGAAATGTTTTACTTCATATTGCATCAATTTGTTGAGCAATGCAATCTCCTTTACTTTTTGCTGCAACAAGGCTACTGTAGTAGCTACATGAATTAAAACTTATCGTCCTTGAACTTGTTAGCATATGCTAACAACATTAGTCATTGTATTTGGTGCTTACAGACTCCAGAGTTGCAAGCAATGATGTTTGCAAAATGTATTCTTTGCTGAAATATAGTATGTTAGGCATTTGTTTATACAAATGATCAGATTTTTATGTCTGCCACATTGATCTCTAACTCATTATTTGGGTTTCATATTTTGTAGTTCAGATGAAAAAAGCTATTGTAATTGGAAATATTGCCTTAAATCTATCCTAAATCTATCCATTTGCATGTTCTTCACCACAAATTGCTCTAATTCAATTTGGATTTATTCTTCCTCGTTTACTTGATGAAACAATTTACTTTATTCTTTATTAATAGATTCTTTATTTCTTTAGTAACGCAAAGTGCATACATGTTCAAACCTAACAAAACGAATGACATCTATAGCTTGAATGTCATGCTGTTGACCCTAATAACTAGAAGGGGTTTGATCTAGTAGGTAGAATTTGGAGATGAGGAGAAGCATTTGGGAAAGGATGCCAAGGATGAAATAATGCACATGGTAGGATTGGTTTGATCGCCTTTTTGCCTAGAGGGATACAAATGACTAAGGGACTGTCTAAGAAGGCGTAGACCAGGAGAGTCATCTTCACCATTCAAGAGCCTCCAAATGAACTTTGAGATGAAGACTTTGCTCTGTAGTAAGAAGTCCGTCATACCCAGACCACCTGTCCATTTTGGAAGGATGCATTTAGACCAAGCCACCTTATAGCACCTTCATCAGTACTAACCCATATCAAGTTCCAGACTATTGCAATGAGCTCATGTACTTTGACCTGTGGGGCTAGCAATAAGGATGCCATATAGACATGGGTACTACTGAGGACTGACTTATCCACTTTAATGCAACCAGCAAGAGACAATTTTGCAGTGGACCACCAAAAACAAGTGCTTCTCCAAACCCTTAATAATTTTTTCCCACGCATCTCTAGCACCAACATAAATGCCAACTGGAATCCCTATCAACTTGGTGGCCTGTCCATACGCAAGCAACTTCCATGGATATGCATGAACACATGCCAGAGTCGGAGTATCCAACGTCCATGGGGCTATACACTTCTGCCACCCCACAAACACACCGGAAGTCAATGAAAATGTATCCAAGAGCAATTTGGCAGCTTCTAGGTTCTCAGCGTTAGCGACAGAAAAAGAAATGTGTCATCTGCATATTGATTACAAACTTCCTGTGTGCCATCCTCCATCGCGAGACCGTGGAGAAGCCCCTCTGTTGTTGCAACAGTAAATAGCTGTGACAAGGCCTCCGCGACAATTGTAAAGAGCAGTGGTGCTAAGGGGCATTCCTGGCGAATACCACGACCAAGTGGGAAAACCTCTGATGGCTCACCATGGAACAGAACAGTCGCATACGCATACGCATTCATGATGTCTGACGTGAATTGCTGCCCAAATTCCAATCTACGCATACGTAGACGCATGAACTCCCAGCTTACACTGTCATATGCCTTCGCAAAATCAAGCTTGAGATACACAACAGGAAGGTTCCACCGTCGTGCCCAATAGATTCACTCGTAAGCAGCAACTACATTATTCAGAATGCATCTTTTTGGAAGAAAGCCTGATTGAGTGTAGAGATAGACTAAACCAAGATTCCCTTCACCCGTTCTGCAACAGCCTTGGCATTTCTTGTTGTATCGGCAGTATGTTCCTGGCTGTTTTCCAAGTAAGCCAGATGCTTTACGTGCTCCATTCTGGTTTGCTATTGAAAATTTTCCCCTAGAGCTACAGGATTCCAAATTCATTTCTGCCATGGCTAATGAGATTGGACTCCACTTGCAACACTCTATAGCCAATGGCACTACCAAGATCTGTCTGGCAAGGCCTATTCACCGTGATTTGCTTTAAACATTTATTGTCCAGTGGGCCCAAGTTCTTTCCATTTAAGTTGTCCATGTTGAATAGTCCTGAACTAGCTCTCATGTTTCATGAGGCCCCTCTCTTTGCTCAATCGTAGGGTTCCCCGGCAGAGCCTTCCATCTGTTGCACCCCATATGCCTAGGCCAGTTCCCACTCCAATAGAGATTCTCACCATCCCCTCCCCCCCGCGCGCGACTGCCTCCCCTGATATTCCAACTGCAACTCTCACACCTCAGTTACTGCTCTTCGTCAACCTCGAAAATCAGCTAAGAGTCCCAGCTCCCTCACTTTCTGCTTTGCGTGGCTTTGCCCCTCTTGGTGCATCTCATCATGGTCGCTTTGAACCGCTTTGGTGGACTGATTTGGTTGACGAGGTTACTGCCTAGCCACAGATCCAGGAGGTGACCTCAAAGTCTTTTGAGACACCAGTGGTCTCATATGAGTGACTCCCTCACATAATCAATGCGGTTAGTCTCATGGCATGTGCAGGGGGTAGCCTCTTCCCCTCTTAAGCAGAGTCGTATCTCTTTCTATGTATCTAGATTGGATGCTCAGTTTTTGTGTCTCCAAGAGCATGAGTGCTGCAAGGGAGACGTCTCAAAGCTTGCAGACATGATTGGCCAGTGTTTTAATGTCCTTATTGCAGCAGCTGACTCTGCTAGTGTAGGGGTGGTGATAGCATGGCTCCCTTGCCAGTCATCCTCACTCAAGCCGATCATTTTGGCCGTTGGACTCTGATTGTGTGGCAAAGCCATGGGGTTAAGCATGCATTGGTTAATGTTTATGTTCATAACAGGCCTTGTCAAAGAGTTTCATTGTGGGCTTCTCTGCGATGTAAATTGCTCAGTTTGGGCCATGACATTTCTTGGAGTTTTGTTGGGGATTTCAATATGGTGAAAGTGGAGTTCGATCGGTTGGGGGCTACATCTACGATTTCGTCTGGTTTTGAACGCTACTAGTGGCTCCGTCTACTCCACGACTGCAGCTTCTCGAAGATTGATGGCGAAGGTGCAATGGTCATGTCGGTGGGGGTCGTGCAAGCTCTGGGTTGGATAGAGCTTACTGGAATGCAGCTGGAGCAATGGCATTTCCAGGTCTCTTTTTGGTCTTGCCTCAGAGACAACTCAATTTCAGACCATCATCCACAATTCCTTTTAGATGCACCTCTACAGCAGCGGCGTTTTGGACGGACCTACTTTCGCTTGAATGTAAAGTTCTTGAAGGATGCTGACTTTGAGGAAGCTTGCAAGAGCATTTGGACAACTACCTTCAGCCGAAGCTGAGGGATGGCCAGCATATTCGATGCACTTGCAGGTGTCAAAGGTGTCAAAGGTTTTGCCAAGCATTGGGACCGAGAGTCTACAATAGCAGGTCGACCTTTGTTGGACACCTTGTATCAGGACCTTCTCCAGTCTCGGCAGGAACTTCTTCCAGGAGTTCATGAACGAGATATTCTGGCACAGATCCAACAAGCTTTGGAGGAGCAAATCCAATAGGCAAAGACAAAGACAGGGCTGCAGTGGTTTTGTGATGGAGATCGTTGTACATGTTTTTTCTTTCGTGCAGCTAAGAGGCATTGTATGATGTCAACCATGTCCTCATTGAGTTTTCCAGATGGCTCGGTGCCTAGGGGGCTTCACCTAGTACAATCCGTACAGGCCAGGTCCGTGACTGGATAAGGGGTTTTTTATTATTCATGGGGTCCGTAGCTGTAGGAGGTGGTCGAGCGGGAAAAGGTAGAGGTGGTCGACGAAGTACGGTAGAGGTGGT
>JAANSK020212202.1:0-14378 GCA_011763485.2 Isoetes engelmannii
TCTGTGTGAAGATTACTTCATTGTTTCATATTGCTTAAGTTGATCTTCAATCCTTGCAATTTCCCCTGTTTGTATCAGAGGTACTCAATGGCACAATACTATCTCAACTCTTAGGTATACATGGTCAATCTTATTGAAATGGAATATTTATATTCAATGGTTAATGTTCTACATTGGTTCGAATTTGATTGAGTATGAATTTAGGGTTGGAGCCAAAAACATGTTTGAATACAGAAACTACCCACAGTTGTGCTCGACTACAAATTGCACTCCTAGACGGCCGGATCTGGGCCTACTCGGTCGGATCTAGCCCTATAAGTAAAGATGGATCGAGTGTAGATTGATATATTGAACTGTGGAGAGTTCTATCTTGATAATGCTTAGGCTCGCCAAGTCACAGTGATGTATTTAGTCCCATTGCTACAGAACGAGCTAATGATTTTAGTTGATGGCTTTTTATGCTCATTGTCATATTAAGTTATATATCTAAGTTAAAGTATAAACTTTCAAGGTGGTTAATTGTTCTAGTTAGTCATTTGAATTGATTATTTGCATAGCTATAATACTTACAGATCCCACCGGGCTCTGATGTGTACTGAAGCAACACTGGTCTGTACACCCTGAACAACAGCAGGCTCCAGGACGAAAAGTTGTAGCAACTGTAACAGTTGTGTCCACTTCTCAATAGACATAGTCAACCATGTGGTTGTCACCCTTCTTTGAAATGCATAGCCCACATCTGGTCTCGGAGCATAGGCGGGAAACATTGAACTTGCAAGTCCAAGAAAGTCTTGATGCCAAATTCAAGAAGCCGTTGCGGCTCAAAGAGGAACTAAGGTAATTCGAGCGAGGCCACGGAGTTAGCCTGTACCTGGCCGTGAAGTTGTTCACTATTGCGAGAACTCGCAGGCCGTGGGACCCGCACCTAGATGAGTAAAGACTAATCGTACGTAGGATGAGGTTTCTTCCTTGCCATCCGTACACCAAATCTCTGCTTGTTGGGGGGTCCTTTCGTCCATGGTGGCCTCTGTACCTGTCAAGAACTCTCCAATATCTGCGATTCCATAGAGGGCAGTGCTCCAAAACTCTCCCCTAGTGGGCTCCTTCTGGGGCCTGTCTCTGTGTGACCTTCGTGGTGCTGAACGATCCTCGATGCTAGTCACCAGGGATGGTGACGCTAAACGGGCTGTCCCCAGGCAACAGACCTTGGGAGCTCGTGGGAGAAAGATGTGCTAAGTGGTGTGTGCACTGTTGGGGACTTGAATGCCTGGAATCAAATTCTTGGTGGGCAAGACCTCAAGAGCGCACCCTAGGCGTTTGGGCTAGGCACGTGGCGCTTGGGCACTTAATTGCATAAAATGATTAAAGACAAATGTTGAAAATACGTGATCGACTGAACACCTCAATGGAAACGTTCTACCTAAGGGATGGACATCATAAAGGAAACCAAACAAGCATGATGATATTTTCCTTCTCATTGAATGGTAAGGCTTCAGTAGGGACATAGAGAGCGAGCTAAGAGGAGATGAAATGGTGGGATTTTAATTTTAATTTTAATTTTAATTTTAATTTTAATTTTAATTTTAATTTTAATTTTAATTTTAATTTTAATTTTAGGGTGAGATTCTACTAGGGTGGACGTCCTTTGAGGACATGGCATTAAAGTTCCTTAATTTAAATTATATTTTTCACAGTGTGATTCCACATATCAAACATAAAAAATCCATATAGGATACTTAAAAGATCAAGTCAATATTGGCTGTCCTTTAATAAAAGGGCTTGGCAACGCCACATCAGCATTTTAAACTAACTTCCGTTTAAGTGGAATACATTGCAACAATGACTTTATGACATGGCAAAATTGTATTGGATTTTGTATTAAAATTAGACTAACTAAAATCATAGTCGAATCTCACCCTTAATTTTAATTTTAATTTTAAACCGAAGGTAAGAGGGATGGCCATACCCACCTCCCATCGCAGACCCTTGCACTCCTTTCAGGCCTGCTACTACAGGAGGAGGCCATGGATGGGCCTCTATACCCACTTCTTCACAGGCACCACTCCAGAGCCGGGACCCACAAAAATCCCTCCGCGTACGACTGCCCCTACAACACGCGTGGGTACTAGAAAGTGCCTCCGAAGAGGGACCTAGTCTCCCATAGCAGGAGGGCAGCATACTACCTCCTGAAGAACCCGAACTTACTACTTCAACAGGCCGAATGGCCTATTGGAAAATCCCAGCACAAATTCGTTCCCGCGTCCCGCAGTCCTTATCAAATGATCCGAGCAATCTCAGATCCTGTTCCAAAATCCCTTGGCTATTACCGCAAGAGGCTAAAGAAGCTGGGGGAGCCTTGCCCACCCTGAACTCTAGCTCTGCACGATAAATCACCTAAGAGATCAGTGGAGTGAAGAGGGGTGGTGGATGAACCTAATGATGTACACTACCACTTATGCAACTATTCAACAGATCCTACATGCACTATCTCTAAAACAACTATACCTCGAGGTCCTACCAACTAGGGCAACAAAAACTAATCACTGACTCCTAGCGACAAAATTCCTAAGTACCTGGAGATCCCATAAATGCACCATGTTCATCCACTTAAACCAAATGGCCCTAACAAGGGAACTTTCTACCTAATTCCTATTTCTTCCTCTATCATTTTAAGGAACATGATCTTCTAAGTTTAATCCTAGAAGACTCCTAAAAGTCCGTAAAGACCCCTTGAAATGTTTTAAGATTCTAACATATTACCCTAGAGACATGTTAGAGGGCTTACCTCACATGGGGATGCTGAGAGAGCTTACCAGAACCTAATATTTTTGGCCCACTAACATCCTCTAAGATTCCAGCCTTAAAAAATAAGATGACCATGAACTATGACTATTATTGACTCCCAACCAGTTAATATTGAAGACTATAAAGACCTTATAAACTAAAGTTACAACCTACAACCTAAATACGACCCACTAGAAACTAAATGCCTAAAGAACCACTAAGGATTAACACAAAATCTCAAACCTAGAATTGAGTAAGCCCATAAAAAACAAACTTGCCAATTAAGCTGCTTCTGCTTCTGACTAGAGGTATGCTTCTACAAACTTGCCAATTAAGCTGCTTGTGCTTATGACTAGAGGTATGCTTCTGACTAGAGGTATCCGGAGCTCTGGAGAAGGGACGCCAGCACATCAATCATCCAGGTGCCAGCCTGTTCTGCTAGAAGAAGCATACATTTTTCTATCTAGATGGAAAAGTAGCTATGAAAGGAACCGAAGTATCCATAAATGGATTCCAAAATCTTCTGAAGAACAAGAAACGGAAGGGATGCGAATGGTTGGGAAGCTTCTGGAAGCAGAGCGCCTGAAATGGCTTCTCGAAAATTCTGATCAAAGTGGGGGGACTGGGAAGCAAATGGCTGGGAAGCTGAAAGCGGGGGGAGAAAAAACTTTTGGAAGCTGAAAGCGGGAGATGGCTTTGCATCGTGCGAAACAAGGATGGAATACAGGAACATTTCATTTTTATAACTCAAGAGCAGAATATTTTGAGCATGAAAGAATAAGATAAGAAGTAATGAAAGAACATACATAAGGTTAAGAGAAACTGCCGGAATGCAAGATTGAAAAGGCCAAAGCAACAACACGAAATTTCTAGCTCAAGAACAGAAAATTTCAGGGATGTACTGATGTCCTAGTTTAAGAAACTGCTAAAATGGAAACATGCAATATTGTGAAGAAGTGATGCAAGAATCAACACGACTGATGAACTATGACAAGACTCCAAGCATGAGAGGACGAATTATGACAAGAATCCAAACTTCACGGAAGAAATTTACAGATTTGGGGCAACCTGCCATAGCCGCTTCCCCTAGTGCTTATATCAGATCTGTGTAGTCTGATATAAGCATGCCTCTAAGAGTAAACCAAGGCAAGGCAAGGTCTAGCAGCTACTGTATCCCTTGGAAATACAACGCCGGAGACCCGCTTTCAAGTTTTGAAGAAAGATCTGAGCAGCCTAATATAAACGCGCCTCTAAGAACAGACCAAGGCAGGGCTTCGTTCAAATAAATCCCTCTTTTGGCCTCAGATAAATTGCTGGGCTTTGCAACTCCTGTGAAAATCCGCCCAGGTTTCTTTGCAAAGATTTCGTTGCCCATATTTCTTAGCTCGTGGACCTGTTTTGCTCTATGCTGGCCCAAATATTGCATCCGCTGCTAAAGAATGCCCGGTAATTTGCAAGAAGACTTTCTTGCTTCTAGTTGAGGTCTGCACCTCCACCAAATTAGCCTCTGCTCTGTCTTTTCTCTATCGCCCGTCCGGAATCAACCAATATGCATAAACTGCACGCTTTGTTCTGCCGCCATCATAATTTGGAGCCTTGCTCCACATTTTGAACAGATCTATGAGGAATCGCCCAAAGCTTAATAAGCAGCTGCTGCTAGCAAAGACCATAACCGCCATTGGGTGCCAATTATTTAAGGTAACCGGATCACAACCAAGCATCCAAGCGAGGATCATGCATAGAACGTGTTTCTGCTTTGAAGCTTCACACTACCATAGGCGAATCACAAAAGCAAGGATTCCAGACACAAACAAATCGAGAATCCAAGTAAAATGGGGCTCAACAGGAAGCTCTGACGATACTTGGCAAGTTTATCTACATTTCAAGCTCCTCGCCTCAAGATCAAGAATCTGTAGGAAGAATTGGAATGGGGCTAGAAGGAAGCAAAACTGGCCTTGACGGGCTGTGAGAGGCGCCTGAAGGGCGCCACCTACTTTATCTTTTTACAAATTTTGAAATGGTGGGATTTTCATTCAATACGAGAGATGGATTTGATGAGTGAAGTAAAATTTTGCAGCAATGAAGGGAAGGTTGACCATTTACACTATGTGAATTGACCACCTAAATTATTATAAGTGGAATTGTTCAGGAGGGAAGTTGTACTAGACTGCAAGATATGACAACAGATCATGACATGGGCGCATGATGTGGCAATTCGTTCAATGTTATTGTGTTTAACTTTTGCAAAATGACGAGGTAGGGTGACAAAGTCTATGCATGACGGATGAAGAAGTTATGCAAGAGGGTATGTATATGATAACAACTGAAGTAGTTTGCGTTACTGAAGTAGGAGGGATATCTAAGTTGTTGTGTTATAAATGACATGCCTGAAGAGAAAAGACAAGCTTAAGAGAAGTCAATAAAAACCGTAGAGCCGCATGCTCGAGCAACTCTGCACGATCTCTTGTGACGAAAGCCTGCTGCCACCTATGGCGTTCAACTTCGCCTTATATATATTTCCTTTGCCACAGAGCCAACCATTCACTCCATTCAACTGCCATTTTTTCGCCACTTTTTCTGATCCCAGATATGGATCTGCTGCACATGGTATTTTGTTTTTCGGCCCTCGTTTTGCTCCTCGCTTTCCCTTCCTTGGCTTATCAACCAGAAGATCCCTATAATGCTTTCTATCCCCTTCAGCTGGATTACTACAAATATTCATGCCCCAATGCTGAGAACATAATCCAACAAACTGTCAAGCAAATTGTCTCTTCTGATAAGGGTTCTGCCCCTGAGCTTCTCAGACTCCATTTTCATGACTGTTTTGTCAGGGTACTCTTTCTTTCACCGTTGTTTGTTAATACTTTGTTGTAAAATGTAATGCAAGCTTTTTTTGTGGCTTTTTTCTTCCTTTCAAGGGCTGTGATGGATCCATTCTTCTTAATTCAACTGCCAACAACGTCAAGGTTGAGAGAGATTCTAGTCCCAACTTGAACCTCGATGGCTTCGACCGCATTGATGAAATCAAGGCTAAGTTGGAGAAAGCATGTCCTGGAGTAGTTTCTTGTGCTGATATTCTCTCATTAGCAGCAAGGGATGCTGTTGGTATTGTAAGTGTGCTGATGCTCTAACATTATGGTGCTTAGCATTTTGCATAGTAGTCAAAATCTTGACAACCATCATCTGCTTTTTGCCTTTTGACATTATTTGGCAGCTTGGAGGACCTATCTGGCCGGTCCCAACCGGAAGAAAAGATGGGAGAATATCAAAGAAATCTGAGGCAGATGCACTCATTCCAACACAAGACATGGATTTCTCAGCTCTGCTATCCCTCTTCAAATCCCAAGGCCTAGACAAAACAGACCTTGTGGCCCTCTCAGGTCACTAGAGGCACAACACTTAACAATGCAATCCAACTCAATTTGATCCATTATAATTTGCTAATGTTTGTTCTTTACAGGTGCTCACACAATTGGCGATGCTCATTGTAGCTCGATCGAAGATCGGCTTTACAACTACAAGGGAACAGGAAATATGGACCCAGGATTGGAGCCTACATATGGTGCCAAGTTGAGGAAGTTGTGCAAAAAAGGAGACATTACCACCAAAGTGTCTATGGATCCCTTCACTCAACTTAAATTTGACAACAAGTATTATACTGCAGTGGAGACAAGAAGAGGGCTCTTCCATAGTGATCAAGAACTGTTGACAGACCCCCAAGCCAAAGAAATGGTTGATGCAGATGCTAGCAGCCCTATAGTCCCTTTCTTTTACCAGTTCTCCCACTCCATGACCAAGTTGAGCCTCCTTAACGTGCTAACTGGTTCCAAAGGGGAAGTTAGGAAAGATTGCAAGTTTGTCAATTAAAAATTTCACCATATTTTTTCAATAAAGAGTGAAAAATTTTCCATATTTTTTTGCCTGAAAATAGGTGTTCCATCTTGAACCCATGTCAAATAATTGTTGGAGCATAAGATGCTCACTTGCATTATCTCATTATGGAATACCTTGTTTTCATGGGGATAGCCTAAGACGATTGGAAGGACTATTTTAAAGGTAGTATGACATGACCAAGAAAAGACATATGCACTTATACAGAATCATTGCACCTTGCAAAGAAAACATTTATACTCCAAAAAAAACCATGTTAAGGAATCACTAGTTAACGTGTGCTTACTTTTTATGGGATATCTTATTTTGATGTGCTTTGACCGTTCATATGAGAGGATTGGGAGGGAAAGTGGGCTAGGAAAAGCCATGTGGCCTGCACGAATCTAGCTGAGCTCTTCATTTTCATTTTGTACCACATGATATATTGGTAGGCTAATACATGTACCTCTAGTGACTGCATTGCCAATATATGCCACACTATTAGGGGTTTCTTACTTCCAAGATACCGATATATTATATGCAAAGTACCTCTTCTTGCATATATAGTTTGTTCTGCCAATGCCTGTCTTAGATCAGTAGCATGTTGCTCAGTCATTTTTTAATATACTAAATCATGTCAAATAAGACTATAGTTGTCTTATATAAATAATTTCTATAGATATCATTCCTGAGTTTCAATAAAGTTGCAGGTCCATTGCATATCCCAAAGGGCATCAGTGTGAGTGCACAATGTAAAGCGGTGTAAAGCATTCTCATGATTGGATTAAGGAAGCGATGCAACGAGTTCTCCTTGTCTTGAATGGTAATTATATGTGGATATATCTTGATATGAGAGGGCATGATGCACTATTCACGATAGTTGACTAGGAAGTTCGGGTTCCAACACCTAAAAGCTCCTAAACACATTATAAAAGTTGAGACGCAAAAGTGTACGAGTAGCAAGTCTTGGAGAAGGCTTCCTGTTGTAGAAAGTTTGGCGAATCCTAGGTATAGGCTTCTTCTTTGAGGAATCTTAGTATAGATCATATGATGGTCACATTATCTTTGGCATAAATAACTATTGGTTTCATTTTGCAGGTACTTACAATGGGAAGTGCCACACTTGCAACTTTGGTTGCATTCTCTATCATCATTGCTCAAGCCAATCTTGTGGCAGCGAACTACATACCGGGCAAGCGATTCACGCCATGGAAATCAAAAGGTTTGAAGCTGGGATTCTATAGCAAATCATGTCCGGAGGCCGAGACCATTGTGAAGAAGGTGATGACAAAGTATGTCAAGAGTGACACCTCCTTGGCTGCTTCAATTCTCAGAGTGCATTTTCATGACTGCTTTGTGAGAGTAAGTGCTCTAAAAATACCATTTTTGAACTCATTGAGCTGGCAGATCTGGTCTTACACATTAAAGTACATATATATATGTATGTATGACTGAATGCAGGGATGTGATGGATCTGTGCTACTAAATTCCACTGCCAAAAACACAGCAGAGAAAGACTCTCCTCCAAATGCAAGTCTGAGGGGATTCTTTGTGATTGATGGAATAAAGGCAGCGGTTGAGAAAGTGTGCCCTCAGACTGTGTCTTGCGCAGATATTCTTGCTCTTGCAGCAAGAGATGGTGTTGTGGCAGTAAGCATAGAGATCGATTTTTTTTTTTTTTTTTCCCTTTGATTTGCATCCAAACGTTGATTAATTAGCTTTTCAGATTGGAGGGCCGTCTTGGGATGTTCCAACAGGCCGCAGAGATGGCAAGGAATCTCACGAGCTGGAAGCTAGGCAAAATTTACCTCGCCCTACTTTCAACCTGTCCACTCTCGTTTCCAACTTCAAGAGCAAGGGCCTCAACAGATTCGATCTGGTCGCACTTTCTGGTAAACTCTGACTCCAGTTAATAAGCTCCTTTTGCTTTGTTTGGTACAACCTCCAAAAATCGACATGTCTATGAAAGGCACACGAATCACGAATCTTACACATTGATTACAATCACAATCACTATACTATCATTGATTACTATCATTGATAACGAATCATAGTGTTTTTCTATGAAGATGGTTTTGTTCAAATTAGCTCCTCAAATTTTTATTTTTATTTTGTTAGGTTGCCACACCATCGGGGTTGCCCATTGCAGCAGCTTTGTCAACAGGCTCTACAACTTCACACGTAAGGGAGATGCCGACCCCTTGCTAGACGTGACATATGTCAAACAACTCAAGGCATTATGTGCCCCTAATGACACCACCACCACTGTCCCTATGGACCGTACAAATGTCCGCTTTGACTCCGATTATTTTGTGGGAATTAGACAAAAGAGGGGCCTCTTCACATCTGATGTCGCCTTGTTGGACAATCAAATCACCAGGTCCTATGTGAATGATGATGCTGCCTCCGTCTCCTTATTTAGTTACCAGTTTAAGCACTCAATGGTGAAGATGGGTCTTATTCAATTGATCAGTCGTACCGCTGGAGAAGTTCACAAGGATTGCAAGTTCCTCAACTAGAAGAAATTTATTGGATTGTCTAAGTAAGTTGTCATGTAGAGTTTTAAACTTCATGATGCATTTCATCTTATTCTTTAATAATGTCTGTAATATTATCTTGAAAAAAAAAACAACTAGCAGAAAGGCAGGGTTGGAGAGAGGGGAGGATAGAAGAAACAAAGAAGAACTGGGAAATATTGATAATATAAAATGTATTATTTTTCTATCAATGAAGTTGGCAAGAATCGTAAAACTAAACAGACTATTATCCACGCAAAGGTTAGCAAAGCCTAAGAAGAGTTGACAGAACCGTATAGGATCTAAAGGCACTTGGAAGCCATGGGACCTGCTATCTAGATTATTAAGCCAAATTTTCACCATGTGCAAAATTGTAACTCACATGAATGTTTGTCTCTTTATTAGAGTATGTTTTTATGAAGGAATGGCATCCTTCAATTGGATTTTGAAAGATCACAAGAGTCTAATTGAAAGGAGTCCATTACATTGAACCGAGTGCATAAGTGTGAGTTTATATGTGCATGAAAGATCACTGAATAAATTGACTTGTAGCCTTTATTTCATATATATGGAGGAATGCGAGAGAAGGCAAGAGGTATCATCTTTTTGAAAGGCGGCATTTCTTTTGAGGCGGCATTTGTTTCCCCTGGGCCCGACCTGGCTTGGCCACGTGCATCCAAGTCGGGGCGTTTTTTGTGCCCAGTTTCCATGTACGCAGGGGACCCGACTTGAATGCAAACCGGAATGCATGGGTGAGACAGAACCAAACAACAGAAATTGGTTTTTGCTGGGCCAGATCCTTTCTGCACGATCCCTCATCACCTGCAGCAGTCTGGTCCGGTCGCTCAGACGGTACCCTCCCCCTTCTGATAGCCCGGGCAGATTCTGGGCCACGTAGGCTGACGGGTCGGGGCAGCAGGCCAGGCTGCGCCCTAACTTCCAAGTCCGGGCCGATTTGAGGCTCATGGAAACGCACTCTTATGATCCTATAAACCTGCTAAATCGCCCATCAATGTCCAAGTGCTCCGAAGCACACATAACTATAGCTTGTTTGATGGTCTTATTAGAGAAGGCCTTAGACCAACTAATCAAAAGGAGGGTATCTTATTTTGCAAACAATGTGGGTATGTTAGAGAAATGCAGTCTTCATGACAAATAATCTTGCTCTAGTGACACAAATTAGCAATAAAAACCATTGCTCTAGTTTATTAGCACAATAAATGTGCAATAAACTAACCTTCTGCATCTACAATATCATGCACTTGGGCATTGTAAAGCTGACACTTTACACTACGCACTTGGGTCAATGTAAGGCTTACATTTTACGTTACACTTATCTCACATATATCATTATCTCACATGCATCTTATACACTTATCTCACATGCATCCTATATTTAGTGGGCCATAAGGATACCCAGGTATAATCATATTTCCAACTTGTATTGTGCTTTACATGCTTTGTGCAATTAATAGTATTGCATCCCTTTCAAAGTTTTTTCCTTTTCCTTGATTTGAATGAACATCAAATGACGGTACTTTGACGTAGACTTTTGTATTGAATGAACATCAAGTGACGGTACTTTGACGTAGACTTTTGTATGGTTTCATGTCCACAGCAAAAGTGATATAGGCTTCTGTAGATGTCATTGAAACTATGCAGCAAATAAAGTTGGCTATATTATTATTATTATTATTATTATTTGTAGAGTTGTCGTATAATAGAAGTCCAAAGCAATCCATATAAGATATGCAGTTACTCCATTGCTTATGTGTGCATGCCTACACCATCCCAAAACAACAATAGGCACCTTCATATATCTGATGCCACACTCAACTTCAAAAGAGGAGAATTAGAGGTGGTGTAACTGTCTGCTTTCTCAAGTGCTCTCTTTGCTTTAGATGTGACAGGAATCTTCCACAACCAGACATCCCCATCAGTATACCAACAACCACAATGCTACCGTTATAGCATTGTCCAACAAGCATAACATGTCCCTTTGTCCTCATCTACCCCAGCAAGAAACATCCTGAGTGTGTTTTTGAACCAGCAGCATGTTCAGCTAGTTTTGCTTGTTGAATGTCTGTTCCACCACGGACAAACGCATGCATTTCTGACTTCTCTATTGCAACTATTACTAAACTAGAATGACGTTTCACTTCACTGAACAATTCACTATCCTGTGTGTAATTATAGAGCTGCCCACTTGGTCGTTGTACATAGCATTCACTTCTGAAAGGACGCTAACAATTGAAGGAGCTGGAGCACTATCTTGCTTTATTAGACCTCCTACAGCCAACATGAACAAATCTAAGTTAGATCTATTATGCGCATACTCCAAATGGAGAAGGCCAAAACTCAGTCCCACCTGTAATGCACCTTGAAAATTGTGAACGTATTCTTTCACACTGCTTTGTGGATAAACACCTTACGTAGCATACAATGATTCCTGAGCCTTGCCTTTGTGGTTCTCGAAGTATGTCCTCGTAACACTGCAAAGACATCAAATAACATATTATGTTGCATATCTGATTTCTATTCCCATGGCAATTTGGATTCACAGTCTTTTCCACTTGCATACAGAGGGTTAGCTGACTACAATGGCATGCCATGTTAAATTTTGCCCAGCATGACAAGCAAGGCCGGCAAAGTCAAAACGAACAAATCACCTGGTAAGTCCCACTAGCTTTGTGCGGAATTCATTAAATGCAGTCCGTGCAGGTAGTTCTCCATCAAGAAAGACTTGTAGACCTTTTTCTGCAGACTGATGAAGACGCTCTAGACCAGCTTCAGCTTCAGCTTCACCTGTGAAGTTAGGCAATTTTCAGTCAAGACATTACTTCAGCTTTCCCTGACAGTAGATCAAGTTTGAACTTGGTTTACCTTGCAAGTACTCAAAAAATTGTTTCTTTGCATGCTCATTTTCAGGAAGATAATATCCATAAGCATAGGTCCACTTAAGAATGTGACGGCATTCAACAATCTGCAGGGTAACAATAATTATTTTTTGATGGAAACTAACGAGTTCATTGTGCATACCTGAAGCCATGCTTCAGTAACAAACTTCAGTTGAGACACTGGTTGGCACTGTTTATCATTAAGTTTTCCAATCTACAAACATACCATGTGTTGAAAAGAGAAATAAGTGTCTATTAACAGAAGAGGTGGGTCTAAAACTTTTCTCAATATAACTGAGCAAGCACTTATACCTGAACAACTTGCATTTGATGCAGATCCGAAAGTGCCTTTGCCCTTGACTGTTTACAATGTCCAGTTAGTAGCTGGAAAATTGACATAGATAACTAACAAAGCTGATATATCTCAACTTGCTAAATAAAATATGACATAACTGATTCATTTGTGGCCCAACGTTCATAGTAATGTGTTCCAATGAATTTTGGCCATCTCCCTACGCCTCTCAGCCTCATTATATACTGCAAAAAAATAACCACATCAGACATAAACATACATAACAAGGAATATTGCATAATTGAGAAGCAACAGGGCATAAGCATGCTACGGGTATCCATTTTTGGAACCTACCAAAGTACCTGCACTAGGTACTTCAGGATTGGGTACTAATTCTTTGTTCTTTTATTGCGATATTAAACGAGTACCCAAGTACCCAGTGTTGGGTACTTTTTTAGGTAGTTTTATGCTACCTAAATAATACTTTTTAAGGTAGACCGTAGCATGCTTATGCCCAACAACATAACATACAACTCCCTCTTATTTTGTAGCCTCATATCGATTGCAGGCATAAAACCCTCCTGTTCTTCCACCGTGTTCAGACCATGCACCCAGGCAAAGCCTGAGACAAAAAGAGAAAACAAGCAATCATTAACATCTTGGAGCATCTAAATATCATAATCATCGAGAACACAAAAAGCTTAAACGAGAGTGTGTCTAGCAATTTGATCTCCTCCACAACAATCAAGAGTCGGGCAATACTCTGCACAAATCTAAACCATTTAAGTATGAATGACATAATTAGAGGAGTGACAAAAACCACATAGAATTTGCACAAAAATGAACATTCGATATTTACTTTTGAGATACCTAAACATCCCTACAATCAATAACAAATCTTTTGAAATGCTATAGCAAAATACACAGGTGGTTAGAACATACCAACAGAGCTCAAATTTACATGGTGGTGTGCATGTAATTTGCATGCATCCTTGATTCTTTTCAATTGGCCGCTTACATTTTGGGCAAGGCTTTGAATTTGCAAGTATCCTGTCATACCATAAAACAAATTATATTCACCTCTGCAAGATTGAAACATACAGAACAAAAAAAAAAACCTAAGGTTATTTGGAGATAAACCTGAAATGCCTAGCCAAGATGCAAAGCGGCTTAGCATATACACTGGGCACTGGCTTCTGTTGGACCCATGGTTCCAGATGCCATTTCCAGTATATGTCAACAATATGTCAACAAAATGACTTTGCAATTTGTGTTGTACGTTACTAAACATACCAATTCATGTTTTCAGATTCCGCACTATTTTTAAGAATCCACTTTGCAACAGTTTCACGATCTACAGAACGATGAGCCTCCTCTAAGCACTGCGTTTGAGAGAATAAAAGGTTGAGTGGCATAAACTTCCAAAGCATACCAAAAACACGGCGAATTCACAGTAACTTACATTCCAACAGAGGTTATGAGAACACTTGCACATGATTTTATAGGAACCACCTCCTGGAAAGAACTCAACAGCCTATTCACATCCAGGGGCTGGACACCAGGGGCTGGACACCATTTAGCCTATACATTAACATCATGATGATGGTAAAAATAAGAGCCGCCAAAATGATGACAATGAAGTGTGGGTTAACATCGTTGCCTATGGGAAGTAAATTTGGCATGGTTGTTCAGTGTTACAAACATATGTGCGAAATCTGACAGCCCTACATAATCTGGCAATACAAGGATTTTAAGAGAGCAAAATATAAAAAATTGTCTAATTAACATCTGAACGTTCCAGTGGGAAAACTGGTCACCAAAAGAAATAAAATAAATTAAAGTTAGAATGAAAAACTTACATCAATCATACCTTTTTATTGTCTTCCATAAGATCTGAGAAGGTATCACCTGTGTTTGGCCCTATCTTCTGCAGAAACCAAAGCCAATATCTAGCACTATAACAGGGGGTTACTTTTAGATTTTTATACGTTTTTTCACATGGTTTTTCTATGATTTTGT
>JAANSK020212313.1:0-14378 GCA_011763485.2 Isoetes engelmannii
CTCAAAGTACCCAGTGTTTGAGTACTTTTCTGTGTACTTTCTGGGTACCCAATAGATACAAAAATAGGCACACCCTAACATGCTCTCACCCATAAGTTGGGAGCATGTAATGTTTCGGCCGCAATGAGAATAACTGCAGTAATAATGGTGCCCAATATGGAATCTTTGGCCATCTTGCGGCATCAAATTTCGACAATTGGATTATTTTATTCAAGACATGTGCACACTAAAAGTACTCTGAGAACAAATAAATGTCAAACATACTCTGGTTAATTGCAAAAGTATAGCGAAAAAACTACATGTGGTATGATAGCTTGCCTCTATTAGATCATTTAGAAAATTCTACCATATAGCTAAGGATTCTTAAGGGAGAAACTTTCTTAAGAATAGTTACGGTGCCCAGCGTTGCTAGGCATAAATTGGAAACGTGTAAATGTTTTCACATGTTTTCGCTTCAATATTTGCATCCACAAGTTACTGTTTGTATTTCTAAAACCTTTGATGTGGACAAAAACTCTCGGACATCACAGATACACCTTAAAATTTCATCATGTGTTTGGAAACCTTTAAATGAAGTTATGTGTGCATTTTATTTATTTAGATTATTGTTTTAGGGGTTATATGTTAAGGCACTGCTGCAACTCGTTAAATTGCTAAAGTTAAAGACTTGTCGACAAATACATTCAATTGCTCCTCACCAATAGGGAGCAAGAAGATTGAAATGTCCAAGGAATAGCAAGACAATGCAAATATGTCAAAGCACAAATGCTAGTGTGTTGCATGGGACATGTATTTAGAAACATCTAAGATGTAACAAGTAGTCTTGTATGACATCTACCTCCGTTGTATGCACATATGGCAGAATACACTGTCCAGATCAGCAAACTTTTCCCCCTTGTCTACACCAAGGCAAGCATGTTATTATATATAAAGCAACGATGCCATGGATGACTTGAAATAAATGTCTCAAGGTTCCAAGTGACCCTGCGTGGTGAGGCTTATGGTCATTCATACTTTTAACATACTCCTCACCACAACCCCTAGGGTTTGCCCTTCAGGCAACCGTAAAAGTAGGAGAAAGGAAATTTTGTCATATTTCAAGGGTTCTTAATAACTATAATTGATCTATGTCTACGTGGATGAGCTTGTGCCTGCATGGCTGGACCGTAAAAGTAGGAGAAAGGAAATTTTGTCATATTTCAAGGGTTCTTAGGCTGAGATTCCACTACCAGCAGCCAGAGTTACCTCTGTGGCACCAACTGCCCTAAAAAAATAACTAGCAATACCAGATGTGTGATTCAACTGCTGCGAGGGTATTCTTCCACAACAAAATCTAGAGCGTTGGTGTGTTTCGTGTCAAGATCCAGAGAGCGACAATTGTTGCTGCTGCAAAAAGACGGGATGGATCCCCTGACAGTTAAACCGTGGTTTATAGCAGCCACATCCTCACCCGAAGCTAATTCCGATGCTCAATTACCTCCGTTAGTGGAATCACACAACGGAAGAGACATTTTGAATCGCTGAAGAAGATTGGCCCATCTGTAACTTCCAGGGTTTAACTGCGGCAGTGGAATCTCACCCTTAATAACTATAATTGACCTATGTCTGCGTGGCTGAGCTCGTGCCTGCATGGCTAGGCTCGTGCCTGCACGGCTTGTACCTGTGCCTACGTGGCTTGGCTGAAATTTCCTTTCCCCTACTTTTACGTAGGGGAATGGGCCTTTACTGGCCATTACGCGGAGCAAGGGCAGAGGCTCGCTCGGACACCCGTGTAATGGCCAGCGCAGGCCCATTACCCCTACCAAAAAGATAAAAGCAAATAACATTACAAAAATCTCCCCAAACTTGGGATTAGGGAAGTGATAATGGGCCAGTACACATTTTTAGGGGCTGGTAGGATGCTTGCAGCTGTAAGACAAGCATTTACTGGCTTGGACTGAGCTGCTCTCCTGAGACAAAATCTTTACAACAATACTGATCCATGAACAAGTGGCAGCTTTACATCTCAGTATGGTCCCATTACAGCACTTCCTCATGTCACATTCAAAGCACCATTCCTTGGCTAGGTGAATGCATGGATCAGTGGTCTAGGATAAATCTTTAAGCATATGACGATCTCAAAACTCCCCCGAAGGATAATCTTATTCGTTAACTAAATCACATCAAATCTTGTATGATAAAAAGAATTATGACATAAAAGCAGTACTGTTCAAGACATTAAAAACCCCCTTGTATTTATTGATGGAGGATTGGCAGAATTAAGAGGAACTGTTGAGAATTCTGTGTCAGCATTATTCGCATAAGTATTTGGTGGTTGATTTCCAGGTTCAAAACTGAGAGAAGAATATTCAGAAAAGCTTTTGCTTGGTCTATGACCAGGAGTAACTGAATACGGTGATGGTGAACCATAGTCTTTTGAACCTGAATTTGAAGGATGATCCAGCGTGGAATCAGAATGACCATACTCTTGGCGTTGGCTGCTTGATGAACCATTGCGTTGCTCCAACTCTGCCTTTTCCCTCCTATCCCGTTCCTCTGACTCCTTGAGCAAGAAATCAATCCAAAGATCTGCAAAAGACTGCTCCATGGCCACTGTTGTTAAGTTTAAGTAACTTATGCTGCCTATAATCTAACCCCTTAAAAAAAGAAGTAACGGCCAATCATGGTTACCTGGTTATCTACTTGCACAGAAGGGGCACCCGTGTCTGCTGAAGAACCTATAATGCCACCAACAAAACGTCCTGGCAACCCTAAGACACTACGAACCACTCCCTTCCCGGAGCTTTTCTGGGCCAGACCTACTCGGCGCTTATCATCATCAGAGAATCCAAGCATGCGTGCCATAAGATCAAGAACCTGTTAACATTAACACCCTAGTTCAGGATAAACCACAAGCAAGGATGAGAGCAAAAGAAGGGGAGGATCACACCTCCTGGCTGTGTCTTCTCTCGAAATATGTTACCAGCAGCTTGATTACAATTCGCCTGCAACAAGTAATTCAAGACATATAAAACCAGATACTCTTGTTCTGTATCATCTCTTGCACATCAGTTTTTGGAGTTGCAGATGGCCAAAAAGAAGTCAGAAAGAGCACACTATTCTTGAAGCTAGTTATGAGCTAATTAAACAAGCTGATTGACCTAGGAAACAACCTGTCAACATAATAATCTGAGTCTGATGACATCCTGTTGAGACGCGTCATGCTTTGTTCCAATGCATGACGTAGCCGAGTTACATCATCCTCCAACTTCTGCATCTTTTCTTGGATCTCCAGCCTCCTCCCTTCTGCTACCGCCAACTTCTCTAAAATTTCGCTCTTCTCTCTTTCCTTACCTTCTATTTCGTTGGCAGCAACCTGCAAACAGGAAATTGTGAGGCTTTTTACCCTGAAAAATATACTCATTAACGTGTTCTAGAATCTAATAAATTCTCAACCATGTGATCAATCCACCAAAAATTACATGGTACAAAACACAATGAAAACTAATCTCATAAGCATGGCGAATGCAAACTTTGTCTCATTCTTGATTTGATCAGACCTGTTTCTTGGCAAATTACCAGCTTTTAAGTACACAATAATAAAACTCGAAACGCATACCTTCAACTTCTTGGATAAGCTGGTGGTCTCCTCTTTGGCACACTTTAATTCCCAACGAAGCCGTTCCTGATTTTTGCCAAAATTCATTGATTAGTAGGTAAGAAAGACAATAAAAGAAGCTATATCCTCAGATTCCAACCTTAGCTTCACTCTCTGCATAATACTGCCCAAGCACACCTTGAAGATTTACAAGCTCGATATTCTTGGATTCTAAAGCAGAGACATAATCCCTCAATTTCTGCTGCAGAGATATATTTTCTTCATTCTTCCTTTCCAGCTCCATTGAATGCTGCCTATTAACTTCTGCAGCCTCATATAAGGCTGCTTCTAAATGTCGGATGCGTGCATCTGCAGCCGCTGCTGCTGCTTGAAGAGCATCAATGCGTTCACTGTCATTGTCCATCTTCTCTGAATCTGCACGCTCCTGCCCTTAACAGCAGATTCTCACTAATCAGAAATTGTTGCCTGTAAACTGATTAACCATCATGTTCTGAATTTTCATTTTGTTCCCTTACTCCAGATGAACAATGGGCAGAAATGAACCAGCAATGTACAACAATGTCCCAAAACCAGTACTTGCTGTCTAACATGCACAACAAAGCCATTTCACTATCAAGTTGCACTACCTTATCCAAAAGATGTTGCTTTAGTCTATTAAGATCCCGTAATGCTTTATCCCGCTGTAGTACAAGAGACTCCAACTCCTCTTTATGCTTTTCCCTCTCAACCGAAACGCTTGCTTCTAATAGTTTCATTTGCTTCATAACCTGATGTAAACAACAAAATTTAGCAAGAAACAGCTAAAGGTCTTAATAAATATGCACATTATTGAACATAAATACCAGCTGGCTATCCTCATTGAGATAATCACCATCTGTTTGTGCTAATGGTAAAGATTCATGCAACTGTTTCCTCTCCATCTGTGTTGTCAGAGAACATGTCAAACATATAAAAGATGGAAATAGCATACTGTAACAATTTGATAGTCGGCATTGAGCATGTTATCGTTGTGAGAAAGAAAAATTATGTCCATTAAGTGCATGGCAATCTTTGAATTGCTTCCAAATCCCTTAGAACAACCCATGGTAAGCTATAAAAACTAGGACGTTCAAAATACCTGGAATTCAGAATTTTCTTGTGCTAGTAAATTTCTTTCTTTCTCGAGCTCTGATATAGTCATTTGCAATTCCATGATGGTAGCATTATTCTTATCCTGCAATTTTGATGCCAGTTCCTCTGAAGCCTGTGTTTGCAAATGAAAATTTCGAAAATTAGACTCCCAACTTTAAAGGCCCTTCAGTCTCAATTCAAAGGTCAACATGATTTTCAAATGTCCTTCTTAATGCTAGATCTAGGCATAACAAATGATGAGCAAATCACCTTTTGTGCAACCAACCAAATAGGACAATCCACTCTCAAACAATTGGTTATTTCAGCTGTTTCTGTATTACTGAATTATTAAATTATTGCCGAGAAGATACTGCCATGACTAGCTTCATGAGAATCAAATAGACCAACGGCCAAATGGAAGATCCAGATTACCAAAAGGCTGAACTAAGCTTTGGTATCCTGTCACCTCTGACCCTAGGTATGGTTTAGTTTCTGCCCGAACTATGCTGTGTCATATATTTCAACTTGCTGAATTGAAAAAAAAAATACATCTGTTTAACCTAATTTCTGATGGTGGGAACTCTGGAACAACAATTCTATGTAGAAAAATCCAATGTCCTAAATTATGGCTCTGAACACAAATGCCAACTACAACCTTGAAACTTAGTAGGAAAAGCGCCCGATAAGGTTTTCCAATTCCGTAGGGATTTTAAATTGCAAATGGGCAGGGCGCAACCACTATCACATATTTCTAAAAACACAAGACAGGATAATAATCTCGTGGGAGTGAACCTCATCGAATATAACCAACATTATCATAGAGCCAGATAACACTCTGGTTACAGCATACATTATACGGATGGTTAACAGATGGTCTTATGTAGTAGACGCCCTTGAAGATAACACCGTCACCATACAGCCCCATATGTGTAACCTAATTTCTGATGCTGAAAGCTCTGAAACAACGATTCTACGAGAAAAGAATGATGTCCTGAATTATGGCTCTGACCACAAATGCCAGCAAATACAACCTTGAAACTTGGAAAGAAGAGGCCGATAAGGTTTTCCAATTTTGTAAGGAGATTAAATTGCAAAGGGGCAGGGCACAATCACTATCCCGTTGTTCTAAAGACACAAGACACATATGAGCAGGATAATAATCTTGTGGGAGTGGACCTCATTGAATATAAGCAGCATTATCATAGAGCCAGATAACACTATGGTTACAAAATACATTATACTGATGGTTAACAGGATTATGGTCTTATGTAGTGGACGCCCTTGAAGATAACACCATCAGCATACAGCCCCGTAACATTATGGTTTCAACATACATTATACTTGCCTAGGTAG
The DNA here is from genome assembly GCA_011763485.2 of Isoetes engelmannii. Taxonomy (NCBI): domain Eukaryota; kingdom Viridiplantae; phylum Streptophyta; class Lycopodiopsida; order Isoetales; family Isoetaceae; genus Isoetes; species Isoetes engelmannii. The sequence continues at coordinate 6,062 of JAANSK020212313.1, forward strand.
TGAGTCACACGATGGGAGTAGAAAGAGAAACAGAGGATAATAAAAGGGACAACACCTAATCGTGTAAGACAGAACCTGAAACTTCTTCTTGATAGCATTATATTCCAACATTATTCTCTCTTCAGCTTCATGTTCTCCTGTTGCCAAAGACATGTCAGATTGGTTAAGCGCATGGGAGATTAGCTTCTATTGTATATAACTACCATGCCCAGCATACTTTGAAGCTGAGATTTTGTCTCTGCCAGTTCTGCCTGTGTGTTGAACAAGGATTCTTTGAGATCATTCAACTCCAAAAGTACTGCCGCATGGTCGTCTTTCAATTGCAAATATGTCTGCTCCTTATCCAAGAGCTGGCTAGATAATTCCTACAAATAAAGCAATGATAAGCTGACCATAACTCGCTTATTATAAGGATCAGGTTTCCTAGATCTTAATGGACAATAAACCTTGTACCTTGTCTCTTGTTTGCATGTGCTGCAGCTGCTGTTCTGTTTCTTCTAATCTTTGTTTAAAATATGTTGTAGTCCATGGCCCATCCCCATTGGCTTCATACTTGTTATAGCTCCTTTGTTTACGGGCACTTCTGCTCGAGGTTAGTTCCTGCATTTGGCAACCATCAATTGTCTATATCCCATTTGGTGACAACCAACGTGCAAATTCTGTGGTTTAACTGCAGTTTCTAAGATGCTTACGGAGTTTATAACATGACTTCTGTTAGCATTCATAAATTCCAACATTTCTTTTCATGTTTAGAGGGATTTTCTTTTTTCTCTCTTTCTAAAAAAAGTGCTAAAAGCAAAAATAATCGTTCCCAAGGGAGCAACCAATTAGATGCAGGTGCCCATCATATAGTCGTACAAGAATTGCAAGAAAATTAACATCCATATAGGCATTGTTGATGCCAGATATAAACACATAACATACTATTCAAACTAATGTAATTGCCCTAACGAAATTTCCAGAGTTGAATACATACCCCTGACTTAAAATCCTCATCATCATCTGACAGCGAAACTGAGGGCCGTTCTTCAGCTTCTGTAAAACTAGATCCATGGAATGATCCACTTGCTTCCAGTTCCTCTTGTGTGTCCAGAACCTCTGCTGCAATCTGGGAAATGTTTTCCCGAAAATTGGCAAGACTAGTCCACATCATGTTGGGCGCTCTGCTGGATCTGCTCAATGGCCAAAACCCAGTTTCAAGCCCATTTGACTATACCAGGCTGCAAGAAAATTGCTGCCAGCAATTCCATTGGAGCATCTGCATTGGGCTCAACTTAAACCAGGTCTACCGTTGCTGCCTTTTGAATAATTTGCCATGACATTTATTGCAAACAACACTGACCCTGTACAAAACTTCCTGCCCGAATTTGGCCTAAGGGATACAAACAGCTTGAAGATCTAAACGCCAATCACATGAATTCGAACAAACCGAACCACATGAAGCTGTGAGCTACAAATTTCAAAGAGATGCTGTTGAATGCGAAAGAGAACATTAGGAGGAGAACGAGGACGGATCTGCCCACTCCTGCAAGCGGCATGAAAGGTGGATCCGACGAGTTTAAGGGCTCTTACGTGGATGCCACGTCAGAGGCCTTTTATTTTGCACTTCAACATAGCTAATTAAACTAAATCTATACATACTAATGCAACATCACGAACTCATCCACGTTCCTAAGTTATGGATCGACCGTTCGTATATAAGTGCTTCTTTTCTTGGTTCAGGAAGTTTCTCGGAACCCTCACAAGCCTTCGGATAAAATCCATTTTTAAGCTGGACGCCCATAGGAAAATTCTTGCTGAAAATAGGAGGTTTTGCTGGTATTCCCTGAGGAATTGAGGCCTTTGCTTGGAGTTTTGTCGGGTAGGTTTAGAACACACGAAATAGAGATGGTTAGGGCTAAAAAAAATTCCGAACCAAGGCTTCTGTTGTGGAAATGAATGGCCTTAACCAGACAAGATGATGATGCATTGAGAGGTTGCCCACTCAAACTATCTAAACTATATAACTTCTATAGGCAAGATTCCTCTTGAATATTCTAAGGGTTCCTATTTCCTTTGTTGACACCTTGCATTTTAGGGTTATCAGTTTGTAACACTTTTAATGCCATTTTTTACAGTGTCAAGGCATATTTATTACTAGTTATCCATTATTAGTGAATTCTATGCTAAAAATGGACACCTCAACATCTTCTTACTCAACATTCTATTCAAAAATATTGACACGTGTGTCAAACTTTTAGAGTAGGTTAAGGAAGGTGTCAAGAAATGACACTATAATAAATATGGAAAGGGTGAGGTGGCACTATAGCTTTCTAGGAAGCTTCTTTTGTGCCTCCAATTCAAACAATCGCATCTCGCATTGGTTGCATCAGATGAAGGGGATGGCCGCGCCATTGGATTCCTCTAATGGAGAGCTTTCCAGAAACTGGTAAATTTGCCATTGTTTCGTCGCCATTAGAGCCAATATGATCAAAATGGAGAATCTTCGTGGAATCTTAGGGTGCGATGTGAAATCTAGGCTATGTATATATATTCAGTATAGGTTTGAAAGTACAAAAGGACTTTTTTCTAGGGAAGTATAACCCTTAAAAAGATGACAGGATTCAGTTTTTAGAAAACCAAAGCCACAGAAAGTTTTTCAGGCTTGTCTTAGCCTTAAACAAAGGATATAAATATAAATTGAAATTATATCTTTAGCAGAAAATAAAGCCTAAGCTCCCGAACTTGTTATAAAAACAGCATCAGTCCTCAGTAATCCGGCAGTCCTCAACAACCCTCTTCAGTAATATGATTTCAGATTTAAGTTCATGTTCTTCCTGGCTCGTCCCTTGAAAGATTCGTGAAAGGTGCAATAGATGCACATGCATGTCCTATCCTTCGACATATTGAACCTGCCTTTAGAATCTTTTGCTTTACATAGGATGTCCCTTCTGACATTCAGTTTCTGATTGCATCAACATCCACAGTCGTAATTTTCCTCATGCTCCCAGCCATTTGTTGACCCGAACACTTTCAACCAAAGTGAGTTGGTGTGCAGATCCATCTGTCGCCATCGGATTCCATTTCAGCCTCCTCACCAACATAAATAAGGCACCTAAGAAAAAACACAGAGCACCGTTAGTTATGAACTTCATTGATCTAGTGGATATCATATAAGAACTGCCTAATAATTCCTTCAGGATGAATGATCTCATGGTCAAAAATAAATTGATTTCTGCCCTTCCAGATCCTCCATAAGAGGACGTAGATTTTCCAATCATTAGGATTGGATGGAAGGAAGAATCCATATTAAGAGCATTGAGATCATAACCCAGGATATTAGAAGCAAGTTCCAGAATCCATTCGACCCAAAGGCGTTTTCTGAACAAGTCATCCTCATCTTCTCTTGCACCCAGACACCTATCACAAACGTCTGTAGTGGACATGCTAAGTCTGTGCCTCTTGAAATTAGTCGCCAAGGCTTTGTGCCATAATTGCCAGATAAAGGACTTTATCTTTGGATTAATAGGGCTCTTCCACATGAACATCAAGTTTCTGGAACATCTGTCAGGGGAGACATTCCACTTGAGGTGAATGGTAATCTCTTGATCACTCATTAGGTATAGGTAGGCCTTCCGAACTGTAAAACCATCTCTTCCATTATGGAGCCAAGAATTATCAGAATTGGACCAATTGCCAGTGTTAAGATTATTGAGTCATAGATAATCCTGGCATGATCCCCTTCTCCTGCAAGAATAGGTCTGTTAAAGGGTATAATTCCTGAATTATCAAAAAGATCACTGATATACACAATCCCCTTGGATTTCCAGAGATTAACTTGGTCTGGGAAATGGGAGGCCATGCACATCTGAGGATTATCCAAGAGGAGGGCAGGATTCCAACAGATAGTTGATTGATTGAGAGGCCTTCCTCCCAATTATGCATCCCTCTAACTTGTATCCAAGTCTTAATCCATTTCTTAATAAGCAGAATGTTAGTGGGAACAGTAAAGGGAAAATAGATAGAATGAGGAAGCAAAAACAATGAGGGATATTTGAAAATCATGCCTGGATCTAGCATTAAGAGGGACATTTGAAAATCATGTTGACCATTGAATTGAGACTATTAGAAAAGGGCCTTTAAAGTTGGTAATCTAATTTTAGAATTTTGAGTAAAGAGAAAATAGATAGAGAGAATTCGAATAAACCGAACCACATGAAGCTGTGAGCTACAACTTTCAAAGGGATGTTGTTGAATGCGAAAGAGAACATTAGGAGGAGAACGAGGACGGATCTGCCCACTCCTGCAAGCGCCATGAAAGGTGGATTCGAGTTAAAGGGCTCTTACGTGGATGCCACGTGAGAGGCCTTTTATTTTGCACTTCAGAGTTGTAACATAGCTAATTAAACTAAATTTATATATACTAGTGCAACACCACGAATTCATCCACGTTCCTAAGTTATTGATCGACCGTTCGTATAAAAGTGCTTCTTTTCTTGTATACGGGAATCACCTCCTGTTGCAAATTCCGGGGTGGAAGCAATGCCAATGTGCGAAGCGCGAAGGAGCTGCTGACATATATCACATAGGTAAATTCTCTAATAAGCTATTGATTATCATATTTGCTGCTGGTTAGTGTGGCTAGTATTTCAAGTTTTTGAAATACTTTCTTGAAGATTAGGTATTCTTTCTTTGTGTTGTTTTATGGTGTTGATTTATTTTTTGTTTTTCTATGGAGTTAAAAACTTTTTTGAATGCAAGTGACTGTTTTACCCTATTCTCATGGTGAGGAGTTTGTTTGGTTGTTTGTGGAATGAGTTAGCCACGTTTAACTTGAAAATGTTAGGTTCCCATTTGGTAAGCATTTGTGTGTTCATGTAATTATTAATGCATCTAGTTTGCATTCTAGTTACATGGCTTCTGCTCAAGTTTTGGAGGTTGAACAACCAAGTTTTACTTTGGTTGATGGTTGTAATGATGCGATTGAGGATCTTGATAAGTTTTTGGATGAAAATGCCACCGATGAAATTGAAAATTTCATGGAAGAGGTTTCTAAAGAAACCTGGTGTAATGAGGACTTCAAAGATGCAGAGGAAGTGAAGGATGATCAGTCTGATAATTTTTTTGCCATTAGATGATAAAATCATGCATGAGGTTTATCTTGGTGGAAGAGATGCATCTTTCAAGTCTACAAACTAGGCAAGAAATAAGTTTGATAAGTGGCGTGAGTTCAAGAAGCTCGATACATCAATGTGTATAGAAGATATACCATATAAAGAACTGAATGAGATGTTAGTTCAGTTTTTGTTGCAAGTAAAGAAGGACAATGGCTAACTTTATCCTACTGGAAGGTATTTTATATGAGTCTTTAGATTTTTGTTTGTATGTTTGTTTTGTCATATCTGATTTGATTATTGTTTTTCAGCCCCAGTAACCTGTTCAAAGCAATTGGACGACTCTTGAGGAAAAAACAGGAAATGAGGATTGAAGAGACTGGAATCATGGAGCCAAGATTCAATATTGTGTCTGAACCTGTATTTTCTAGGGCATGCAAGGCGTTTGTTGGGGTCACAGAAAGGGCTAGACGTGCTGGTATAGGTAATGTCTCTTATTCTCACAGTTTTCATACTTTTCAAAGCACCTAGATTATTGTGTAGTGTTCAAGACTTGTATGTGTAGCATTGAAGACTCATTGTTTTGCTTGTTTATAGGTACTAAAAAAAGAAAAGCTCCAAAAATCACATTTGATGTTGAAAAAGACCTGCTAGCAGATCCTGAACATGCTATCACAGGTAATTTAGGCTTGCAAAAGATATTGTGCTATTACATTACCACATGTTTTGGTATTAGAGGATGTACAGAATTGCATGTTACGTGTGACATTGATTTCACTTTGACAACAGATTCTCAAGGTGAATATGTTGCTTACCATGAGAGGGCGAGCAAAAATTGGACGTGTAGTATAACTAAGTATGATTCTGAGCATTTTCGCCCAACAATTTGGACCTACGAACCCGACTTTGTGTTATCATTTAAAAGATATCTTTTGCATCTGCCTCCAAAGGATAATTCTGACGCACGTCCATTTTTGCAAACTATTACGCCTCCAAGAGGCATTGTAAGTATATTCATTTTTCTTTATCTTATGTTCTTGATTTCCAATTTCTAAAGTTATTTTAATTGATTTTGTAGGTTTGGTACCAAAAGGTTTCTACAGGATGTGGTAAAATTAGAGGGTGGTTGAAAACAGTAGGAAGATTGGTCAGTGATTCTAAGATAAGCAATAAGAGTGGTCATGTTACCACTGTTTCAAGGATGTCTTTCGCACAAGTTCCTCTGGAGGTTAGCATGCTCGTCACTGGTCATAAAACTCTGGAAGCATAAATGAAGTAAATTTGCTAGCATTTGTTATTTGCTTTATTTTATTCATAGGTTAATTTTACTTGTTTATTGTTAGGTATGACAGGACTAAGGAATTGCAGGTTAATGCATGTATGAGTATATTGGCTAACTCGTTTGACAATGATGGGAATATAAGAACGTACAAACAAAATTGCAAATAGGCATTCGGCTGTGAAAAAGGGCTCTAGTAGTTGCAACGACATTGGTTCTTTTGACTATTAATTCAATTTTTGAGATGTATTGGTGTTTGCTACATGGGATCAGTAAATTTGTATGACTGCTTGCAATGGTGTGTAGGTTGTGATAATGCTATTGACATAATTTCTGCTGCATTACCTCCTATTACGGTTAATGTAGTTGCAGATTCAAATGCTACCACTTCCAGACCGAAATTCATCAAGGTATAAATGAATCCTTTAGTTTCTTTCATGGATCGTTTAATATTTTTCCATATTGCTAAGTTATTATGTATCTTTATTAGGGCAAGATTCCGTTGATCGATAATACAAATTTTGTTAGTGGAGACACATTATGAACAAGGTGTCTATTTCATTTTACGTTTTCTTGCTAAATTATGCTTTATAATTTGGATTATTTGTTTTGGCAGGGTAATAGCCTTCACATGATATTGGAACTCTGCTTGCTTCTTCATATATTGATGTAAAGAAGGTACTTGGCATCACACATACCCATCTTAGATATCACTCTTATTTTTGTGAATTTCGTGTGTTTTAGGAAAAAGATAACAGCAGTCTGATATCTAATGTTTGTGAGGGGAATTTGATTAGTTTACGTCGTCATGAAGATGTTGTAGCAATAAGACCTGAAGATGAAATTTCAGATGATTTTTGGAATGCAGTCTTAAAGCTTCATCCTGAGATAGAAGGTGGCACTCGAATCAGTAACTCTACAATGACAAAGTTTTATGGGAGCCACAAATTCCCATTGTATGTTTGTATCAATTAACGTCTCTGATGCGAGTCAAATTCCAGTAGTTTCGCAAGCCGTGAATAGTTATGGTGCTAACACACATTGACTATAGAGCTTTCTACAAGCTGCTGAACTGTTATGATCAGAACTGTTATAGAGCTTTCTACACTGTTATGATTTGAACTGTTATAGAGTTTTCTACAAGCTGCTGAACTGTTTAATGGAAGTATCTGCTTGAAAATTCATTGTCTTCAAATTAATGTTTTAACTGGCGGAGCTGCCATTGCACCACCAAAGAGTTATCAAACAAAATTTTACTGCTTGTAAAATGAACTATAATCAGAAGTAATTTATGGGCCATGAAAGTTATGTGCCAGGAATTTAGAGGACGCAGGGTAATCAACAAAATATCTGGAGATCCTTAGAGCTTTCTAAGCAATGTGCTATTTTGGACCATTAAGAAGCAGGTAAAATCCATTTTGTCTAGCCAAACCACAGAGCAGATATATTCTGGGCTGGGAACTTTTTTTATTTTTGATAGTTCTTTATTTAGGTAGCAACAAGATAAACGACTGTGGCTTTTTGGCCAATTTCAGAAGTGATGCTACGATCTGTAGCATGCAGTTCAACGATGCAATAAGGACACCACTGATAAGGCACATCACAACTCAGCACAGAACGACGTGGACATGTTTTTGACAAGAAAATAAAATCATTCTGCAACTCTGCAGGGGGGTTTCTAGGGGGGGTCTGCCAATAGTGGATCAAGTTAACGTTTATTTAAAAAAAGGGCAAATTGTAAAAATACCCCTATTTCTTTTCAAAATTATGAAAATGCCCCTGTTTTAGGGGTATTTTTTATAAACTGACCATAACTTTCTTTGGATGATCCAAATAGGAATGTCTCCTTCAGATAAATTATAGATAAAGATGATATCTTCTCAACAAAGCTACAATCATCTGAATCGGAGTCCGGAATCACAAGTTATTTTATTTCTTAAGAACA
>JAANSK020212424.1:0-14378 GCA_011763485.2 Isoetes engelmannii
TTCATCATCACATCATGATTACATTCTACTTCACTTTATTCTACAGATCACATAGAAGCCAATGCACTCCTAGGCACAATCATTTCGATTCTATGCTAGGCGCTGCATTGCATGTGATAATCCATTACATCTGGCAGATTTAAGGTCTCTACTATAGGACCAATTTTATCATACTTGAACCCCTGACCTCGGGGCAATGGAATTTTAAAGTCCCCATTACTAGACTGGACTTAACTTGAATTGAATTTATAATATGAAAAGGCATTTGAAAAGAAGTACATGCATTTGGAAGCTTTGAACCTTGTTGAAACCCAGCAATCACTTCTTCTAATTGATCCCCTGATGAAAACACTATGTCGAACCTTTGTAATTGTTGACCTATGGGCCCTATGCTTTGATTTTTTTGTGATGATTTCTTTTAACTAAGTGCTAGGCTAGAATATTCTTCATCGTATGCAATATTCTTTCGGTTGTATTTACTAGTTGACATGAGTGATGGTGATTTTAGTCTTAGTGGTTGACATGAATGATGGTGATTTCAGTCTTAGTACGGTGAACATGGCACTGCAAATTAGTTGAATATTATTTTCCAAACCAATAATTTTCTATATTTTGAAGAAGTTATCTAAGGTGTAAATCCCTAGGGAGATGCAACAAATATATCCAAGGGTGGAATTTACCTATATATTTGTAAAGTTCTTTGAATGTATTTGAATTTTTTATCGTTGCGTAGTTGTTAATTGCTCATTTTGTTTCTAACTTTTGCAATAACTTTTTCAAGGCCCCGAAGGTGCCAATTTTTTTTTTTTTTTCACAACATAGACCATTATTTCTTATACACTTATAATTAAATTCCCCCTAAAAACCCCCTTCTGTTTGGGTGCATGTTCACACGAAGGGTGGAGTAGGGCAGCGAACATACCTCAAATTTCATAACAATCGTGGGGACAAATATTACTGGATATAGCAATCTGAAATACGTGGTTGAGATTGAAACCTGGGCCTAAATGACGAGGCCCAGGATGTTAAGGTAACATATTTTGGGAAAAGAAAAATATAGAGAAGAACGAAAAGAGAGGTGCGACTTAGGGTGAAATCACACCTGCAGCCATCCGAAAATGATTTTTTTATGTCTTGGGCGGGTCTTAAAAGATGCCCAAGAAATATGTATCACACCTGCGCCTAAGATCAAATAGCCACATCAGAAACTTGACCAGAATTGATGAACCCTAAAATCGTTCTTACTGTTCCTCGTTTATTCTCCGATCCATCTAAACCTCAGCGGATTAGACTGTTTGCTATTGAATAAACTTCTACGTGCCTCTTCAGGCAAGAAAAATCCGTTTTTGGACTTGTCTACTTCGATTTCAGCATTATTTCTGCTAGAATCTTATTGTTGAACCTCCTCGGCAAGTAACTTTTGCAATTTCTGCTTCGTTTTGAGCAAATCCGGTGAGAAAACACTCAAATCCATCCTGAATCGCTCAAACAGAAACCCTAATCTTTGATCTTTGATATATTTCTTGCACTGTTGGAGCTTACCTGGCGGTGCCCAGGATCGTGGTCAGGGGGCTACTCCCGACCAGGAATTTCATCTCCGGCCAAGAATTTTCTAGTTTTGGGCATTGCCAGTGGGATAAGAAATCTGTCTGCCCATGCAAATGGCATATTGTGTGTGGTTCTTGTAGTTTTTAAAACTCGGGCATTCGCAGTTGTGATTTTGCCCTTAACAGAATCAAGCAGCATGACGTGGGCCCACAACCTATTGGAAGATAATAGAAAACTTGGATTGAGAATAGAATAGAATAGAATAGAATAGAATAGAATAGAATAGAATAGAATAGATAAACTTCGGCAATTTCATTTGGTATTGCGGGAGGTGCTTCTGGCAAATGTTGGGACTAATTCTTGGCATGTATTGTATGCAAAATCGTATAATTTGGCATCTTTGAGCAGCTTATTTGCATTTAGAGGTCCAATTTCTAATCTTGATATGTTTGCATGTTTATTCTTGCCATGCTTAGCCAATTATTATCCGAAACTATAGGGCATGGATAGGCTTTCACGTGTTTTCTAAGTTTGGTTTCCTTGTGGCGGGGCAGGGGCGGTGCAGGGCAGGGGGGGCAAGATTTGTAAGGGCGGGGATGGGAAGTGCAGCAGGGATGGAGAGGGCAGGAGGCCACCGGGGTTGGCCACATCTGTTAATCTGCTGAGCGATCATTCGGTGAAGCGATTGGGTTTATGGTGAGGCCGTTAAGGCCTGGAGGTTCGAATCCTCCAGCCCTGCTGGCTTGCATGATCAGTTTGAGCTATAGTAGCAGCAGTCTGCTTCAGCACAGGCCTGATGCGGACCCTTGATTTTTCTTTCTTCTATTTTTTTTTTTATAATTTGTTTGCTTGAACAGCACTGTAGCATTGATTTGGCAGGGCTGGCGATGGTCTCATAGTGTGCCTGGTGCAATATATGCGAAGAGCGGTGTTCGTGGCCTGCCGGAATGCGGGGAAGCACAAATGGAGACATTTCTCTGCACGGGCAATCTGCATGGGCAGTTTGCATGGACTACAACTATTCTGTGTTTGTATGTGTTTGGTGAAGCATTGAATCCAGTGTTGAATCGGATCAGGGAGGGCATTTCGATTTTGCAGCCTAGCACAGACATAATTTGGAGTGCGAGGGCGAATGATCCACATTTGAAGGATTCTTGAATCGGATCCAAGAGTTTTGAATCGGATCACATATCATAGATCACAGAGCGCAGCCTGACACGGCCTTCGTGCTAACCTTTGGCATTTATGGTTTTCCTTTTATTTTTTCCACCGGTACCTTAGAAAGTGGCGTGACATTTTTCTCTCAAAAAGATAATCGCCGTCGATCTGACATTATGCCCGGCATATGCTACACATCCACGACTCACACTTAATCTCACAAGAAAGACACATAAACCCTTGAATAAGAGAATAAATAAAATAGAATAAGATTTTTATCACAATAGTGAAGCTTGATGCAAGCCAACCCAAGAAAAAACATGCGTAAAGAGAAAAGTGGACTGGAACTCTGGATGATGCTGATGCAGACCTCCTTGCTTCTTATAGTTGCTCTCCAACGGGCAACCTCTACAAATGGGTCTTTTGTTGAACTCCAGTAAAGACCATGATGTGTTTGTTGTGCTGATGTGGAACAATGCTGATCTGCCTCTCACACAGATCTTAACAAATTCCACCATAAATTTTCGAATTCCATGAACACAAATTACGTAGTCCAATTCAGCAGGATGGGGGGCAAGGGAAAAAACCCACGTGTCAGACCTCCAACCCACAATTCCAGAAGTGGAATTTGAGTATTCAAATTCCACCAAATTCTTTTCAGCCAGCAGCAGAATGAGGCAGGGGAAAAAAATGAGGCGTCAGACTTCGAGAAACCTCGAGGGCACAATTTTAGAGGTGGAAGTACTCAAATTCTACCATGAATTCGATTACTCGAATTCCATGGGCGCACTGCCCCCATTTCGAGAGCCAATAAAGTGCACGCCTAATCATACCAAAAAATCTTTCCTGATTTTTGGATAGTCGAAAAGTTTTCCCGCTAGCAACTTTTAAAACCTTAGTCAAAGCACCATAAAAAAAATCCAAAAATATTTTTTGCCTAACCGAAAAATCCCAAATTAACAAGATTGATAAAATATAAAATATTATGATAACTATGCACTTAAAATTACAATGATGAGATGATTAGTTATTATAAAACATAGTATCAATGTGCACTCAAAATTACAATGTCAATAAACCAAAGATGATAAATGTGGCCAAATGCCAATCAAATAAACTTGATAAATTAAGTAGTAGGACATATCATAAGTTGTCATGAAAACCTTCTATAACTTCTATAACTTAGCATATTTCAATACCATGTGAAGAAACAATATTTGTTTGTCACATTATGAAATTGCATTGATGAGTACATTATATAACTTGACCTGGTTTGTAAACTTTTTGGCCCACAAACTGATATTGATTTTTACAATAAGTTTTCAATTACAAAATCATTAAAAAAAGATAATATTAATTCAATTTCGGGAGCTTTGTGTTTTATGGCGCTACAACAAATAATGGACTGATTAATGTGGTGAAGTTCCTCGTCATGAATTAGGCAAATTGTAATGAGGTGCCAGTTCATAGTGTTTTCACGCATATTCATAATAATTTCCATTCCAATGTCCTCCTGTTCTTCTCTAGAGCTTTCACGGGGGCAACCCCTTGTGCGGCAACACCTTGTATTCAATCCAGGAATTGGTCTCAACATCTATACATGGAGCATCTGTGCGTGAATTTTGCTCCCTGTTTTTCGCGTTGTTCCTCATCTCTTGATTACATGAATCCTCATGCAACTCCCATTCCAAGCTGTCAATTCGGCCTCCGCAGCTCAGCTTCCAACCCTGAATAAGGGATGCATGAAGATTTCTGTAAACAAACTATAAGGGCTACAATGACGTGTCTCGCTTCCACCAATTAGGGCACGTTCCCATGAGCCAAATTTATCCGATTTATTTTTATATTGGTAGTAATCAAAATTTTGGTAGTAATAAACTTTTAGTTCATTTTCCGATCCAATTTTTTTTTTTGTTTTTACTAGGATAAGTCCCGTCCAAATCCGCAGGTGCCTGCTCATCCTAAGGCTAAAAGGAAATTTTCCTGTTCATTACTAATACTTTGCCTTACATACATAGGCATAGGCATGCCCTCTCCGTCACGTGAAAGGAAAACACAATCTACGTGGCACAACTTTTTGGATTTTATATAAAAATTTCGAGGGATACGGACGTTAATGTAATTTCGGCCTAAATAAAACCTTCCATAGGCCGGCGTGCGCAGATCGGAATTCTGGATCGTGGATATGGCGACGATCCAGCTGCTACTGCATGCTTTTCAAAGATTTGAAAGATATCTTATGTAGCTGTTTATTCCTCGTAGAAACAAGAACGGTATTTCCTCATCCATTAAGAATTTTTTTCACTTATATACTGGGCACCCATTTTCAGGTATGTTTTTGCTATAATTAGCTGAACTGAATGAATTTTGAATCTATAGGTAAACAGCAATGTCGCCTCAGGATACGTCAGCAAACTCACACTCACTTCCTTTACTCTTGGACGTTGAAGATTTTAAGGTGATCTAATTTATAGTGCACTTTTTGCCTGGTTGCATAATTCCTGGAATTCAAATTTTCTTTTTGGGAATAGGGATCATTCTCCTTTGACAACTTCTTCAAAAGTTTGGTCAATGAAGTTCTTCCTCAACTGTATGAAGATGATGGAGAGTTGATTGAAGGTCAAGACAACCAAGATCTTCCTAATGGACACCAAGGCAGAGGCAATGACGTGCCAAGTGGCTTGTCAAAACCTACATTTGCAGAGGCTGGCACTTTACTTACACTTTTCAAGGACACTCAGCGGGAACTCGTGGATTTGAACAGTGAAGTACAATCCTCTTCTTTGGCATTGTGTCCTTATCATTTTCTTATAAACCGTCTCTTAAAATATATTCCTATAAACCTTCTCTTAAATTCCTCAGATAGATTCCCGATTGTATAACTTAAAAGAAGAGGTGGGAAAACAAGCTGCAAGACATCAAAAGAAGTTATCTGAGGTAACTATTTCACTCCATTGTCAACATTTAGGAAGTTTCAGAGGATAATTTTTTTATTTGCAGCTGGAGAAGGGAGTTCAGGGCCTATTTGAGAGCTTCGGCAGACTTGATACCAGGATATCTGGTGTGGGACAGACTGCTGCACGAATTGGCGATCATTTACAGGTTTAATCTTATAGCCATGGCGGAATGAGGAAAGACTTTTGAAAAAAGAGCAATAGGCTGCAATTGCTTAACACGCCTATATATTATATTTGTAAAGTTGAGTTGAAAATATTAGGGCTTTTGATAAAGAAATGGCATGAATCTGTTATCGATCATCTAGTCAAGAGCATTAAAAAGTATCCATACTGCATCAGGTGCAGTTGACTGATCATGCATCAGTTTGTCTTTCAGTATGTATGACATCATTCATGTTTTGTACATTATTTAGTCAAGAATTTATGTTTTCTAATACAAACTGAAAACGTAATAATAGTGATAATGATGTACTATAAAACTAATACCTGAGGGGATTTGGCATACTTAGATTTATTACGCTTTTGCAGAGTGCAGATGCTCAGAGGGAGACAGCAGGTCAAACAATAGAATTAATAAAGGTAAATAAATCAAAATCAAATTTTGTTCCTATGCAAATTTTGTTATAGTAGAGTTTATTTGGTATAATTTTGCATAGTCATTTTGCAGTACCTAATGGAGTTCAATAGCAATATTGGAGATCTGATGGAACTACCACCACTATTTTCTGATGACAGTCGTGTGGCAGAGGCTGCAGCAATTGCACAAAAGCTGCGTAAGTAGTATTACTGAGAATATGGTGGCATCCGTTAAGGAGAGTAGAGCCTTTGCAGCCAATTGTATCTGTGTAGATAGGATACAATGCCTCTCAGAGACACCAATAACTTGGAGCTTGCCATATCAAAGGCTTTTCCAAAAAGCCCACCAGAGCTGACATCTCTACAATATAGTCTATCCAGGAAAGACCATTCTCACCTAACCAGTACATTTCCACACAAGCAGGGATGCAGCAACACGCTGATTCATTGCAACCAGCAAGGCCAAAGGATGATATTTGGTGGCATAGCACTTTGTAGATATGTGGGAAATTGCAAAGAAAGTCATCTCCTGTTCACCCACCTATCTGCTTTAACTCCAAATCTGAAATTCGGAGGAGCTTGCATTGTGTACCTGTGGTCATATGATCTTTAACTGTTTAGCCATTAGACCCATGTGACACGGCATGGGAATGTACGAACTTTATACCCATTGCTCCAACAGGTCTTAAAGAATACAGTTAGTACATGCTTATGTTTTGGACCAAGAGATCCTCATGTGTAGACTCGTGCATTTTGGTCAAAATCTACACTGTTTTACATGCTGGTCTTCCTTCAGCAGCTCTGGATATGTCCTGAATGGATGTTTTGGTAGCTTGGCAGGTTCATTAGCAGAGGACATGACAGGATCTGGTGTTGCTGATGCAGCTGCTAAAGGTGCAGCAAATGCTAGTCCAGGTCTGGAGGTTGCAGTTGCAAACCTTCAAGAGTATTGCAATGGTAGTATCTGATCTATGTTTCAGTATTTGTTGTAGAATGCCACTACACATGTTCTAAGAATCTGGATATGGACAGAACTTGAAAATCGTTTGCTTGCAAAGTTTGATGCTGCATCCCAGAAACGGGAACTTTCGACAATGGCTGAGTGTGCAAAGATATTGGATCAGGCAATTATATATGGTTATTTGAATCTCAAGCATAAATGCTAATGCCATATTGGTTGCAGTTCAATCGAGGAGCTAGAGCCATGCAACGATATGTTGCTTCCCGTCCTATGTTTATTGATGTGGATATTATGAATGCGGATGCGAAAGTAGTGCTTGGAGAACAGGGTCTGCAATCTGATGTTAACAATGTGGCAAACGGTCTAGGTGTCCTTTATAAAGAAATTATAGGTATGCATCATAGTTTATTTCCAGTATAATGTAAACAGATCTATTAAGAAAAATATCTTTCCTCTGTGCTCTGTAGCAATTAATAGTTGCTTCTTTCCAGATACTGTGCGGAAAGAGTCTGCAATTATCAGAGCCGTCTTTCCTTTGCCTGATGCAGTCATGTCAATACTTGTCCAGGTATACTCTTGGTCATTTCATTGCTTGTATGGATTTTGGTCCAGCTGATGATCGTATTCGCAGAGAGTTCTAGAGCAACGTGTATCTGCTACATTAGATCGACTATTACCAAAGCCATCCCTAACAAATCCCATCCCCTTAGAGGAAGGTGGATTCCTTCAGGTACACTTTCCTTATTCACGTGTATGATATGATGTAACACTGAAAAGTAAAATAAGGTCAATATTTTACTCTGTATTGCAGTATCTGCGTATGCTAGCAGCAGCCTATCAGAAAACACAGGAACTTGCAAAGGATCTCCGAGCACTTGGGTGTGGCGACCTGGATGTTGAAGGTAAAAATTCGCTTTTAGGTCATGAAAGGCAGAAAGGTAAAAAGAATGATACCAACATCTACTAAAGATCCATAGGGTCTATGGGATCAATGATCAATTACATACAGCATTTCACATTTCAATCTGGAAGGGGGGGGGGCTCCTCGTCACTTGATGTAATTTATTGTTAAGAAAACATCTATCACCACCAATCTCAAAAGGACATTTCCTAAGAAGCGCTGCCATTTGCCAAGCTGCTCCGCAGTAAGCTCTGCTATCAGCATTTTGGCACCCTTTGTTTCTTATCAGGCCTCCTCTTCTGTAAATAGTTCTTGTGTTTTTGTGTAGCTGAACGTTCTGTTTTCTCGTGAGTACTAAAGTGGTTCCTTTAATATCGTTAGATTTCCTTTAATTGATGATTCATCCTCCAATGCTAAGTAACATAATAAACATAATAATAATGCATTGATTGCAAGTTCTAGAAGATGGTTTGAATCGGCTCTCAAGAAAGAACCTGCTGATTCCATCAGCATTTAGCATACACAAATTCACATTCAGACGGATTCTCCTTGAGTTAGCTTAATTAATGTTCTACTGATTTCAAGAATGAACTTTGCACGCCCAGAAGTTAGAAACAAAAGACATCTACTATTTTGCACTCCCAAATAACGTGCAGGTTGGTTTGCATACTATCTCCATGTGCACAACTTGTCACTTGTGGCACTACTAAGATGTCACTACGAATCATTTGTTTCATACCATCTACAGCTAGTATTTTTTAGGCAAAAGTGTTTTATGGAACAGGAGAAATATTAGTAATATAGGAGGTGAGGGCATGAACCAAGTTGAGATCCTTTTGTCAAAAGCTCTAGTTATCATAATAGTTTTTTTGATGGTGCGAGTGGCCAAGACCATATAATTATTTGCTGAAACATCTGCTTTTATATTTTCGATGGTTAAGGACATAAAGCATACTTTCCCTACTAAAAGCATTAGATGCAATGCCTTGGTTGGATAGGACAGAAGTTATGAAGAGGTAGTCCTAGGTAGAACCTGATGGCTCAACTAGATTGAGAGTGCCTAATACGTCTGTTCATTTCTGTTTAGTGTGACATATCCATTAAATAGGATGTATAAGCTATTATTAGCAGAAAAAAAGGGTTTTGTTTTAAGCAAGAGTATGATGGCTAGTGAAAAAATATAAGGTTTGCACTAAGGATGGACTAATGCAGGCCTTGCTGAATCCTTATTTTCTGTACACATGGAAGAATACATAGAGATTGAACAGGCATCACTCAGCCAGCTTTTCCAAGCTAAGGTATGCGCCAATCTGATTTGCTGCAGGAACATTCTTAATGTTTGGCTTGTTTGCCATGATGCAGATGTCAGAGCTCAAGGTGGGGCCACAACCTTTGGAAAGTGCTTCTTCAGGGCAAAGGCCTAGCAAGGTAGCAGGTGCCATGTATGCAAACAGCCCAATGTCTGTGGGGATAGTAACTGAATTTGTGAACTGGAATGAAGAAGCAGTGCTACGCTGCAGTCTGTTCACTCCACAGGTATTGAATTCATTCACATTATTTGGTTATTTTAGATCCATGATTGTTACCATCATCATTATGCATTTGGCTGAGATTAAAGTGCATCTTATGCAGCAAGTTTCTTTGGCGGCCAACGTCAGGGCAATATTCAATTGTCTTTTAGATGAGGTGAGATTTGTGAAGATGAACAGTATGCAATTAGCCTTCTTAATCTGACTTGGACTTTGACCCAGGCTAGTCAATACTCCACAGAGGGTTTGCAACGAGGGCATGAAGCTCTGAAAGAAGCGGCAAATTTGAGGGATCGCTTTGCGATTGGCACCACTGTCAGTCGAAGGGTTGCCGCAGCAGCTGCCTCTGCGGTATGCTTGTTTCCAAATGAACCTGTTAAAAATTATGCTGTGCCAAGTCTAAACAAGTAATCAATCAATTTAGTACCTTCTCTTGATTTGCTGTTGTTGGTTTGCTGGGTCTTGTGCACAAAGACTGTATCTGAACAGACACCATGCTGCTTTCCCGCGAATGTTGAAGGAGCTGGACGAGTGTTGCTGTCTCATTTGAAAATTGATATCTGTTTTGCTATTGTCCATTGTCTGCGAAGATATCTGTATTTCTATTATGCCCAATTACATATAGTTGGTTAATCAAAATCTTCTGCACACAAGGGCACAGAATAGGACAGTTTATTTTCCTTTCTGCCGTTGATTGTCATGTATTGTAGGCTCAGTATCCTGTCAGCTTCCTTCTTTTGATAAGTTCTATTTACTTGGAGATGCATTTAGGCTGTGCAAGATATATTGGGTTCTGGACTGCTTTTCTGCTGTGTTTATCCACGACATATAACTAATCTCAACATATCTTGGAGTTTGATTCTGCCAATTAATTGCTGTGCATTGCTTCTTTCAGGCAGAGGCAGCTGCTACTGCTGGGGAGAGCAGTGTTCGAGCTTTTATGGTGTCAGTACAGCGAGTTACTACAAATGTAGCAATGGTTCAGCAGGTATCTTCACTAAGCAGCTCAAATATCTGCTGGGAGTTAATTGCTGTAGTCGTACCACATTTTGATAAGTTATAATCAGGAGCTCTTATGAGAGCTTGGAATTTTTCGTGTTTTAACTATGTGTGGCCAGATATTTAAATAAATGGGTACCACTTTTTCCTTTTCTCTTTCTGTTTTCTGTTTGCTTGGGTTGCTGTGAAGTTAGGTCCATTGATGGCTGTGTTTGGAACGCCGTGATAAACGTTGTCCAATGACAAATCCAGTTGCCGTGCTGAAGTATCTATTCAGTTTTTTGAATAATGTAGTTATAGATGTCATTTTGATCTCTTTTAGTGTGGAATTCCCAATCATAAACAGCGGCCCATGAATGTATCATTTTTTTGAAAAGAATTCACTTAATGAAACATAATGTTGTCATGAAAGTTCTTAAATGTCCTCGTATTTCTAGATTCTTATAACTTGGGTGATTGTTTTTTGTACAGTATTTTGTCGACACTATAGCTCGATTGTTGTTGCCTGTTGATGGGGCCCATGCCGCATGTTGCGAGGAAATGGCAACAGCAATGTCAAATGCTGAAGCTGCTGCTTTAAAAGGACTTCAAATGTGCATAGATACAGTTATAGCGGAGGTATCATATTTACCCCGCATTAGAGAATGGTCTTCCTTCTAGTGGTCTTTGTAATGTCAAATGCTGAAGCTGCCGCTTTGAAAGGACTTCAAATGTGCATAGATACAGTTATAGCGGAAGCATCATGTTTAGGGTGGATTTCTTTATTCGGCTCCCCTCCACCGGAAGACGATCTGACAAGGATGATTTCAGTTTTCTTTGTTGAGTTCGGTCTTTTTTGTTGTTTTAACAATGTTTTAACTTTCTGGCCACTTTTCCTGTTTTTCAATGTTTGCCGGTGAGGGGGCGCCACATGAGGAAGGTGTCCCGCATTAGAGAATGGTCCGTCTTCTATTGCTGTTAAATACATAATCGTCAAGTGATTAATTTGACATGTATAATCATAGAGCATAAATTATGAAGACTTCAAATAGTATAGGAGCTAGTTGCTTCTGGGCATGTTACATGTGGAGTGTTTGTCGGCGATAATGGTCTGTAGTTGTTTACTTCTGTTCTGCGGATATTTTTTGCTGAAGCTGGTCGTTTTGCTACCAGTAACATATGCTAATCAAGCACTTCTGTTCCTATGTACTAGGTGGATCGTTTATTGGCTGCCGAACAGAAAATTCATGATTTCTTACCTCCTGAAGATGGAAACTTGCCTGATTACCGTCCAACATCTGCTTGTATACGGTAATAAAGATCGTGGTTGATTCACCTACATCTTGTATCGCTTCCAGATAGGGCTGTTATACTTTTTCTGTTTTCTACTTTCTTGGCTTGTAGGCATGTAGGTATCTCAAAGACGTAATAAACATTTTATTTCAAATAATTTCATAATGGTAATCTTCTTGTAGGGTCGTTGCGTACTTAGCAAGGATGCTTGAAGCTGTGAATACTGCTTTGGAGGGTCTCAATAAGCAGGCATTTATGACCGAATTGGTAGGTACTTGTTTTCTTTGGAATTTTTACATGCATTATGAAATTGAACCTTTTGTTGTTATTATTGAAGCCCCTCATTTCTTTTCATGCACCTGGTTTCACAAACATAAATATATCTTAACTATAACCATCAAATCCTTCTAGGTTAAAAGGTTAAATGTGGACACCTTATACATAGTACTCCAGTTGAAGTGCAATTTAAAAGAGAAGATCTGTTAGTATCTTCTGAGCATTATGTTGAGGATTAGACTTGGTAGAAATTGAGATGAAAATTGGCATTCCGTGGTTTGCATTGTAGTTAGACTTTGAAAGCCTTGAATGGGTTTTTGCAGTGGCAACACTAGAATTCTATTTTGGCTACAAATAATACCTCTCATACAGATACAATCAGTATTTGAGTAATACAAATAATATTTGAATCATTATTTTGCAGGGGAACCGTTTGCATAAAGCTTTATTAAATCATTGGCAGAGGTTTACATTCAGTCCAAGGTAAGGGACAAGCTTGTGGATTACGACATGTTCACTTATGATGTACCTTTTGTCACAAAGGTGTTTAACTTGCTTCAATTTCTTGCAGTGGTGGCTTACGGTTGAAACGTGATGTTTCCGAGTATGCAGACTTTGTTCGGAACTTTAAAGCTCCCGCAGTAGAGGAGAAATTTGAATTACTGGGAACGTGAGTCTCTCAACTGACTTCATATATACAATTTTTTTTTGGTTATGACTTGGTTGTTACTTGCATTGGCTACAGAATGGTAAACGTTTTTATTGTTGCTCCGGAAAGTCTTCCTACATTGGTTGATGGCAGCCTTCGTCTCGCTCGAAAGGATGCAAAACGGTATCTATCCGTGCACAAACATATGACTAATTTCTTATACTGTTTGATCACCGTTGATCTTACCTGGCAGGTTTATTCAATTGAGAGAAGATTACAAAAAGATTGCAAGCATGGTCAATTCTTTGATAAGAGAGTGAGAATTGAGCAAAGTTCCTGTATAGAACTCTATTTACCCCACAAAGTTCAGGTTAGGAGGTACTTGTACATTTGTTTAGCCTCCAACCCATCAAGTTCAAATTTTGGGAACAAACAACTCTAAATTCCATGTTAAAGTATGCAACATATTGCGACTAAATGCTCTAGAGCAATTAGCCTGAAACTGTATGATACTATTTTGGACTGGGTCAAAAGTAGATAAGATAGAGAAAATCTGGATTCTTTATGTGGCCCTTGGATCTTGGGAAGACTTTCCCAGGAAATGCAAGGAAGTGAACATGCCCGCATTGCTTACAAACACTTTCAAGGCAAAAAAGAAAAGACGTCGGCTTTTTTTGTAATTTGTATATCTCAATCGAGTTGCACTTGTACATCTCAATTGGAGTTCGCACTTGAAAGCTTTTCGTGTTACTTCTTTGGGTAAGGTCAATTTTGGTTATAGAATGTCCCAAAGTTTGTGAGGAAAGGGTATTCATTTTTCATTCAAGTGTTCTTAGGATTTCCAGCTTCTTCACACAGATTTTAAATAGTAACACCACAACTTTAAACAATTGTTTTTGCTTGTTTTTTTTTGTTTTTCCCTTTCTGGTACCATTAAGTGAAGAAAATAAGACCAAAATAAGATTGGGTAAGTAATTTTCAATAGAATCAAATTTATTTAAATTGGAGTTAAAATTCAGAAATTATGCTCTTTTGAGTTGTTTTATAAACATAATTTTTGAAAATACTGGAACTTAATTTTCCTAAGTTTGTTCTAGATGGTTTTTCTATCCTCGAGTTTTTCTATCCTTTATAAACATCTCTCATCTACAATCATTAGAAATATATCTCTCTCATCTATAAATTTTGTGAAAGGCACAACTTTCTACTTGATCCCCATTTCTCGGGGCACTTTTTCTAATGTTTGCATAATATGGGAGCAGTTCGATAAATTTTCCTACAATACATCATTGGCAAACATTGAATATCCATACTTTTGACATCATCAAACACTTGTAAGAAATCTATCACAACACTTGCAGACCTAACATTCATACCAAAAAATAACAAAGCATGTGCAAGTAAATTCCTCCGGCCCACAAGAAATTATTCAGCCCAAAATAGCATTCTATGAGCAAGAACAATTTACCGCTATTTTCCTCCCCGCATAAGTAAGACCCAAGCTCGTAAAGCAAACATTAGCTTGCAAACTTTCGCAATTAAAAGGTATATA
>JAANSK020212535.1:0-14377 GCA_011763485.2 Isoetes engelmannii
TCCTTCCTTCCTTCCTTCCTTCCTTCCTTCCTTCCTTCCTTCCTTCCTTCCTTCCTTCCTTCCTTCCTTCCTTCCTCACTCAGTTTCATTTATCCTCTCTATAGTTCCCCTTCGTATTTTGTCACGTCTCCCTTTGTCGTAATCTTGATCTTGACCTGCTGAGATTTTGTCCAAAGGGGATCTCTGTTTCCGAATTGCTTGTTGAAGTGGTCGAGCAACTCCAACAATGATGGGCTATTGTCTGCAACGAAGGTTCATCTGGCATGAAGCATTTACGGCTACACTAACAATTACTATTTATGTCTACTGGCTCTTGAGATCCCCATAACCGTGCCTTCTATTGACTCTAAGCCCCCATTGAGCATATTAGCATCTGAGAGCTGATAGAAAGAGACTTATCTACTATCAGGGGATGGTAAGTAGACTTTATATCTCAGGATCCTAAGTATACTGGGCCAATTTTGTTCCCAATTTATCTATGGGGCTAAAGTTATGGTTGAATACACTTGAAGATATGCACCTATAACGTATGTAGGTGCTACCAATGTGTGGCAACAAAATTTCTAAGGCCCATAATGACTAGCTAGGTGCCTAAAGAATGATACGAGAATAAGGCTACTGTATAGACAAAAACATGCTTGACAAACTAAGAGAGAAGAATACAAAATGGGATCTATATCCGACTTAAATAAAATAAGGCCTTGATCTCAACCCTAAAGATCTTGGATATAATTATTTTCTAACATACTTAAAACTTAAATATAATCAAGGATTATAATTCTAATATATATGATGCTTGCCCCAGTGGTTGACACGGAGGGGTTTGGGAGGGTTCAGCCCTGTGGGTGGGAGGTTCAATTCTCATTAAGATGAGGTCAAAATGGATTAGGAACTATAACAAAGTAATGCAATCAACTAGGATACCTGGAATGAGCTAGAGTAGGCCTCCTAAGTCTATTTTTGAAGAAAATGATAACTTTTGCTCCTAAGTCTATTTTTGGGACATTTTAACTTTTTTCACAAAAAGCCAACCCAAATTAGGTTTATTTCTGAAGGAAATTTAAACTAGGTCTATTTCTGAAGAAAATTTAAACTTTTTCCACAAATAGCCAACCCAAACAGGGGATCCGGGTCACATTCACAAAAAGCCAACCCAAACAAGGCACCCGGGTCACAGCGCGTCTAGGGGGGGGGGCTACTGAATCCATCAAAGGGGGTCAGGCACGGAGTGACCCTGGTGGACTTCTTCCAATTGAGTTTACAGATTGCTGATTTTATTTTGCCACAAACTGGCCTCCTAGCTTGACTCCTCCATTTGATCAGAGATTGACTTCCTAGCTTGACTCCTCTATTTGACCATGAGCTGACTTCTCAGGTTCTTCCCTCCAATGGGGTTTGGCCATGCCCAAGGGGTCTGCTTGGGCAAGCAGGGGGAATCTAACCCCGGTGGACCCTCCCAAGCTTTCTAATCCAATTTACAAAATTTGACTTACTCCTGCATCCAAATTAATCTAATAAATCGAATTGGCAAAAAAATATCCATTAAAAACATGTTTATCTCCCTAATTAGCGCGACTCGGGTCACACTGCACCCGGGAGGGGTCTGCTAGATTTAGCAGGCGGGGTCTCGTGCAGAGTGACCCGGGTGGACCCTCCCAATTTACTAAAATTAACCAATTTATCCCCCTTTTTTTTAGCAGGGTTGCCTAACCCGAGGTGACCCAAATCCTTGAATTCTAGCCTATCCATGTATCGCAACACGTCAGCCAAAATTGATATCTGTCGTCCGATCTACAAATTACTCCATCAACGGCTGAGAAAATTAGAAATTCCCTAAAAAATCATGCTTTCCTCATTCGATCCGGCTTCGAGCATTGGGAGGTAGGAAAATTCCTTTGGTCCTCATGGCCGATCTGTTTCTTAACTGTAGTTCCCACATGATGCCTTGAAAGCAAAGCATTTGCAAGAGCTTTGATGCTTCGAAGTCATCCTTTTTTTCTGGCACACAATATATAAAACCGAGTTTCAGATTTTCCCGATTGTACATACCTTTCTTTGCTTTGTCAAAAATCTTCCATTTCTATAGCCGGAGCTTGAAGCCAGGATTCAATATTGTGTTTGAATTAGAAGGCCGGGACAGGCAGTCGTTGCATCAGGGTTGAGTTTCTTCTATTTCCTTGCACCAGGACTTCACGCCTTTGGCAAATCAACCAGTTGGGTACCATTATTTTAGAAGGTAATTGCGAGTGTCTTTATGCTCTTTTTTTTATGATGCATGATGTTCCCAATGTAGATTGTAGCTGTCCTAATCACTCTGCACAGAGCAAGCATCGTGGTGATTCATAGAGGAACGGTAGAAGGACAAGCAGAAAAGCTGTTGCAAGACGACATCTATGTTGAGTGCCTCAATTCTGAAAGCTACCCACTCATAGCAAGTAAAAGCATGGAAGTGTGCATGATTGTAGTTTGCAGACAATTTATGCAGATAAGCTACAATTCTGAAGGGAAAGTGCATCAAGAATGAATATAATTGCATCATTTTTTGCTATGGCTGACCATTTGGGACATGGCTAAGCCTCTTGTTTACCTATCAATTTTCTACTTCAGTAACGAACTTTGATCAATCTATCTGTCAAACTTCGTCATCACTTTAGCATTGGATGTATTATGTTATTGGCATTGCTTACATATTGGCAATTACCTTGCAGCAGTCAACATCTCAGTTGGTAGGTGCAAAATTAATTTTTCTCATCATTGTGTTCTAAATTAACAATGTCATGACTCGTAAGAATTATTCCATATCGAGGATTGAATGAAGTTTGAACATTAATAGTATTTCATTTCAGGGTCATTTCATGCATGTCCTGCAAATAGAAGTCCTTTTCCCTGTGGCAGACACTCTTTAAGGTAAAAAACTAACGCCAAGGGTAGTTTGAAGTATTTAGTTGATCTTTGCTATGTTAAATGGCACATCAAGCCTGTGTGATCAGGAATGCAAAACGGTGAAAACTATTCCTTGTATTTAAATTACTAAGGGAATGTTCCATTATGTGGATATTGTGGAGTATAGTTGATTAGTCATAGTGGCATGCTATTTCAAGTAGGCTATGATCTCCATAGCTTTAGCAAGTGCTTGTATTGTGGTGAGTGTCAGATGTTGTTCATCTTAACTTCAGTTTGTGCATGTGATAGTAATCAATATGGGAAGTCTACAGTTTGGGATGCTTATCATGCTATTTGTGCAGGTCTTCTTTTTCTTATTTCAGTTTAGTTTTCTTTCCATGCATACTCATAAATAACCTATATTCTATATAGGTTGCGAATAGAAGCAGAATGTTTGTGGTATATGTTGCCATCCTGTTGATGTTCACAGATATTTCCAAAGATCTTGAGTATTTTGGTAGCATCTCTTGTGACAAGTTTGTGTCTTATTTTATTCCTTCCTATTTGCAAGGATGTAGAAGACAAGGAGAATGAGCGCATGGTGTTGGAACATGACAATTACAAAATTTCATGAGCTCTAGCTTTCTTTCTTTGGTTGTTAATGTACCCTTTTTATCTTTTTGTTCATCCACTCAAATCATAATTTGTTTTCCAGGCACAGGCACAGGCACAGGTACAGAAAGAATTACATGAACGGGACCGCAAAACATTGTTGTGAGCAGTACGCTTGATTTATGTTGTCATTTGTTTGCCTATTTGTTTCAATTTCCTTGAGTTTGAAGATTTTTATTGTGTAGATGAGCAAAGGTAACAATAAGGGGCTTAATGTAGTTCCAAAAAAGGGTTACAAAATGGGTGTGGAGATGACTGAATAAGTGACTCTGATGATTCACAAGACATCCCATATTTCGACACTAAAAGCAAAGAATCTGTAAATTCTGCTACTGATGAGTTTCAGTAAATGCTTGTAATCAAACCTTGATCCATTAAAGCGTGGCTGGAATATGTAAAAATAGAGTACATGTCAATGGAGATAACCTTGGACAATCATGGGAACTAACATAACTTATTACGAGCTACAGATGCTGTATAAGGAACATGAACATCAATCGTGGACTATGATTGGTCCATCATAAATGCTGAGAAGTATATTATATGTTTCCTTGGTGATGTTTATGTTGGGCCAATTGGTTTGTAAAGTTTTAGTGAGAATGGTACGATGTTAAACCACAACCTCTAACCACAATCTCTGCTTGATGAACTTTTCAGCGAGCTTTGAGTTTTGACTTAATAATTAGTTTTGAATAGCTAGGATGAGCACATTTCAGTCTACTGAGTAATATTACTTTGAACTCTCTATGCAATGGCTTTAAATCTAGAATGCAGCTAGTGAAAGAATAGAAATGCTTTAGTAGTTATTCAATTCAATTTAGTAGTTTAACGTCATACCCTTTTTTAGTAGGAAATGATCTGACTGTCGGCAATTTCAATTATTTATTGTCAACTACTAGTTCAAAGTCTCTTTATGTTTGTAGCAAAATACACTAGATATAATATACAATTGGTAACAAGCTTTGCATTATATATTGCTTTTATTTTCTTTGATGCTTGTACCAAGCAATGTTTTCTTATGACGTGGATCGTTGAGTTTGCTGAGCCGGTGAAAGACAAGCATTCAAGAGATAATCAACAAGTAACAACATGTGGATGCTTGCATGATCTTCAAATTTGTGCTTTAAACAGAAGGAATTTTTTATTAGTGCCCTAAATTGTGTCATATCTTCGAATTTGTGCCATTCATATTCTACTTATAGTCATTCATATTCAACTTATCTTATATTACAAAAGTTCAATGTGTGTTTTAGCTGCACTCGATTTTATCCCCTTGCACAAACAAAACTTCTAAACTCGACATTACACCATACAATCCTTCTCACGTACCCTCTGGAAATTTCCAACACCTTTGAATCTTTACAAAGGCCTCAAACAGTATGATAGCTTAATGCCACAAAATAAATTACATCAAATGCAAAAACCTCTGCTAAGCTTTACTGGAATCAACGTCCCCTCCTTCATCCTACCTCTCATGCTCCATGCTTAACCTCACTTATCCTTTACCCCAAGCATGCCTTATTGCTTGTTTTTTTTTTTTTTTTTTTTTTACTCAATTCAATCACTAATTTTTAATGCTACAAGCTTCTTTATTGATCAAAAATCTTTTCACAACATTCAATTAAACAAAATTTAAAGTAATGCTTTCAAGTGTTTCTTAAGGCTTGGTCAGTAGCAAAATGTAATTTTACAGCGCCGTGTGTCAGATATGGAGATGGAAATGTATCAAAAGAAAGATGAATTCGAACAGCTTTCTAGCAAGTGTGCAAGTATGCAAATTATTTTAAACAAAAATGCTTTCTTCGAGGGTGGATAAGGAATATGGAGCATTTTTAAATATGGGTTCGCTATAAAATATTAGGTTGTTGAAAGCATTGTATTTCAATCCTGCTAGCAATATTATGAGTAAAAACATGTTAGGGTGTCCATTAAAAGGTATCATGATGTAATGTCTCAAGAAATGTTAAGTTTAAGAATTAATGTAGTCTTTTTTTTTTTTTTTTTGAAGGACTTTGTTTATTCATCATCATATCACGATTACATTCTACTTCACTTACATATGACAGATTTAAGGTCTCCAGCTTAAATCTTTTTAGTCTCTAGTACATTTGTTTTTCACCTACAATTGATTCTTAGGTTTGTTTTTCACCTTTTGATAAAATCTTAACGTGCCTTGACTTTTACTTTGATTTTTGTATTGACTTTGATGGAAAAAGAGAAAAAAGAAGGTGTTAATTTTTACCCAATGTAGGTACTTTGGCATGTTCTAGAACTAGAGAGCAGTAACGTGCTTTTACCCTTGTACATACAAAAAGCACTTTGTTGTACGAAAGTGTGAGCTATATATCCCTCGGCCCGTGGTCTGGCATATTCATGGAAGTAAGCAATCTAGCCTGAGAAAATAACCAGGATTCATTTCTTCCTAAATTGAAGCTATACAAAGTCCTACAAAGTCATATCTCAAAACTGAATAGGACATGCCCAATTTAGTAGGACAAATTCTAACCCCCCCCCCCCCCCCTTTTTAACACATTTGCACAAACGCAAGTATGGCCTTTCTTGCAATTTGAGGCTATCCACATTGTAGCCAGATAGGATCAGTATTGATGTGCACTAGTTTCTAACCGTTAGACAATCTTAATTATTGATCAATGGACGAAAAAATTGAAGCAAGCAGTTACAACTCTCTTGGACTTCACACATATTCCGTAGCACAGCCAGCATAAGAACATTTTATGTTCTAATTTCAAAATTTGCTTTTACATTTGTTCAACTGGAAGATCATTGCTTTCCTTTTGGCATCTACCGACCCGTTTTAAATGTTGCTTCTATGAGGAACATCGGGAATTGAATGCATTGAAAGCACAATCAAATATATCCCGTCATTGAGTAAATTCATCGATGACGATCTTTGAAATTGAAGTAATTTGTTGTCAAGATTCATGTCTGTCTTGGAAAAAAAACTTACAAAGCGAAAATAATATGCCTACCTATGAAGCGACAGCAAAGGGTAGCTTCCATTTTTTCTTTCTTACCTAGCTTGCAACACTTTTCTTCCCTTCTGATGGCCTCACACTGACTTTCCGCGTGCCGCCTTTTCCTGCAGTTGTGCTGGCTTTTCATTGCCCCATTAATGGGGTGCTCACCCTTTCAAGACGGTATTAAACCCAATAGTCTATAGGGTATGATCACCCCCTACCGCGACTTGCCTCCGAGGTTTAGTGCCACTCTAACAACCACGTGCAAACCCACCTAGCACTGCGTGGGATGTCACTTTCCATCACAATATGTTTCCAGGAAAATGACCATGATTTCCCCTCCATCGAGATGGAGATCTCCCTCTTTCACCCTTTCGACCACGTTCCACATAGCTTGCCTAATTCTTCAAATCTGGGCAAATTCAATGCAAATGCCTTCAAATTGCTAGACATATCAATCTCCTTTTACTCAAATGGAGTGGAAGGATTGCTTGAACTACTTTATATTCACCATGTCCTATGTAATCCCATACGAAGAACATATCAAGTCACGCTTTACTATTGGCGAATTTCCAGCCTGGCTTTCAGTTCCATGGACCAGTACTCGATCGAGCCTCGGACCAAAAATACGGCATGGTGCAAACCACATCGAACGTGCAATTTCCAGCCAATCCGAGCCCCTGCTAACACCAAGAGGGTTAGGGCAAAGAAGATGAGAATGAAGGAAACACCAGATAAATCTATAGCCATGCAGACTTCTTCATCGAAGAGAGGTAGTGAAAAACAACAGATGCTGGACATTCTAATAGAGGTTAATGAGTACATAATTTCAATTAGAGAGGTTTCTAGGAGGTCTCGGCTTCTTGAGTCCATGGTAAGGGATTGGAAATATGGTAGATTTACTTATAAACAGAAGAAACACCCTCATGTCTTAACTCCTACAAGAGGGAGAGCTGGTGGCATTTGAGAGGGCAAACTCAGGTATAAGGGTTATCCTAAGTGCAGTCAAGTTAAGGGCAGCCCAAATGACCAACAATGGGGAGCAACTAGTGGCGTGCTAGGTAATAAGTGGTGAAAACTCATCAAGCAAAGGCACCCACCATCATTTTGAGAAGTGCACAGACTTTGGACAGGGCTGGAGCACTAGCCATGAACCACTTCAACACCCGCCCTCCTCCTTCTCAAGATTTGGAGACTGGGATACATGCATGTAAGGTTAGAAGGTTGAAGATCATTGCAAGGAAAGAGGCATGAGATGTGAATGAGGTAGTGATGAACTCAAGGGAAGGGATCACAATTCTGGTATGTGTGAATGCAGAAAGTTAAAGATTGCCCAACATGTACATCTTCAAGGATAGAGGATGAAGGCATA
This sequence comes from Isoetes engelmannii, assembly GCA_011763485.2. Taxonomy (NCBI): domain Eukaryota; kingdom Viridiplantae; phylum Streptophyta; class Lycopodiopsida; order Isoetales; family Isoetaceae; genus Isoetes; species Isoetes engelmannii. The sequence goes on from JAANSK020212535.1 coordinate 7,906, forward strand.
TTACATAAGTAGGTGTGAGGAGAGTTTGTGCACACAGTACAACCAAACACATGGATGACCATTGAGATTTTCAAGTCTTAGTTAACTCACTTCTAAATGAATGTGCCTTGAGGTGTTTCTTCAGGAAGGCCATGCTTGATCTTTTTGGATGGCCACATCAGCCATGTTAAATTGGATGTCATATTCACTACAAAAGATCAAGGGCATTCACTTTGCACTGTTCCCCATTCACACTTCTCACAAGCTCCAGCCTTTTCGATATGGCATGCTTTAGATGTGCCTTGAATTGTTGATGACAGTGGAGTGGCTGATGTCAGGCTATCACATTATAAGCATAAAAAGACATCTGGTTTTTGTCCAAGACATGTTGGGCAACAACAACAATAATCATCAGCTCCCACAAGAGTTGTGCTCCCTATTTCCTTCGCAAGGGGCTTCCTCCAATAGACACGGCAAATGACCTGATAGGAATGGACTTCTGCACATTAACAATACTTCCTTTTGTGAAAAGCTTTGACTCGAGACGGCCATGAGAGCTGAGACTGAGAAATTAAAGTGTGAGAGGATGGAAGCTAGGAAGATGAAGGCTGTCAAGAAGAGAGCATTAAGAGAGGAGGCGAAGAAGATGACCCAAATAAGGAGGGAAGAGACAGGCAGACAGACAAACAGAGTTTTTAATGTCCACGAAAAGCCGAAACTTGGATGTTCCTGGACCAATACAACAACTAATATTATCTAATATCATTTGAAAGTGTCATTACAATTAATGCGAATTGAGAGTTTATAGCACTTACGAATCTATGGCGAAACCCTTTTCGACCATCGGAGCCGAAGTGAGACGGTTTTTGGTCGCTTTCAGTTGTTGCCTTTGTGCGGTCTGCATGGCTTTTCAACGGGTCCTTTGCTCGTGCCAGCACGATCTGATTGCAAGGAACACAACAAGACAAGTTAAAAGTCTAATTTTGAATGAAATGAATGGATAAAAACAGTAACAAATACCTTTATATCCTCCTTATTGAGATTTGGCAGAAGTGTTATATCCTCCTTATTGAGATTTGGCAAAAGTGGGACTCTTGACCTACACCCAGATTGGACCTGCCCATGGCTGAAGTGGGACCTTCCCCCACTAACTTTACAACCATCATGACAACATTCACAACGAGACAATGAACCCATGACAGGAGGTGGGCTAATGCACAATTTGAGGTGAGCACCAAAAAATTTAGAGAGTTCATGTGCCCTTATGGCCATTCAAGAGTGGCATCAATTTGGTTACCAAATGGCTACCAATCTGGATGCGAGCCTATGAGCTCTGATGCCATTGCTAGTGATATTTGTAAATGATATAGCAAGTTGTGTTAAAGATGGTTAAACGCTCCAACTCTTGTAATTGATAGACTGCCCCAAAATAACAAGAGTTAACAACTAGATCAGAATATTGAAGTCATGCTGATTGAAAATGGTGATCTTGACTTTGAATGATGCATCTGGACATGTAAAGCCACACAGATTTACATTCATTAGATCATTAATAATGGTTTAGAGTTAGCCATGATTGTAATAAAAACTAACTTCTATATCTTCAATTTCTTTTTCTTTAGGTACCTTCTAAGGAGGGCAACCTTCTGTGTGACAGCTCCTTGTATGATATAGTGCATATTTACTGTTTACCACTTCTGTGTCCAGTAGTTTAAATGTCAAAGCATTACCATGATTCTTAGATGGAGCAGCTATGGAAGACCCAAACTACATGAATACATTACAAAATGCTATGAGTAATTATGAGTAATAGCCATACGATGGGCCTTCTTCCACTACACTAAACACACAGAGGGTTGTGGGTTCAAATTCTTAGACTTCCTAAGGGCGAGCCGGGTGCCCTAGAATTCATCAATTCAATTTCATTCATCTGATCCCACTTCCCCCATCATTTAACTCCGGCGGGAAGAACATACTTCCGCCTTTTACTTCCAATGACCCTTGTCTTGCCTGTTTCTACCCTGGTTTTCCTTGCCAGCGAGTGTTTTTGTTTTGCTGCATTGGAGTTTTCTCATTAGTACGCGTCGATTTTGAGGACGTTTGAAGTGATTTTTGCTGTTTTCTGGAGTTGGATCTGCCGAATTTGCTGATTTACTGTCTAACGTTACTGGGTTTCGCGTGTAATACAGTTCAAGCTTCTTTGTCCTACGTCAATTCAAAATGGTACGTACTCATACACGTTATGCGTTTGTTTGCAATGTATTATGAAGTTATGCCCACATATAAGAGGTCCAGTGTTTTATCTTACTCTGGCTGGACATGGTAATCTTGATATGCCTGTGAACATTCTTTGAAGCCCGATGATCATGCACTCTGAGCAGCACTAATATACAACATAGTTATGCTTTAATAATCGAAGGCTATCCTTTGTCCTCTCTTCCAAAGAATGGACCCTGTGCTCCTAATGCCTTGAACCGGAATATCAGTTGCATAACCAGACATGCGGATCTTTTCATATGTTCGCCATCATAGACATTCTAAGCTGAAATCATCTTTCGCTGGCGTGTACACCCTTATATCCTGTATTTCTGAGACTAAAATTTTAGAAGCCCATTGGCAGCGTTATCAGCATTGGTCCTATGTTCCATCGTCGAGTTAAAGATATTGTTTCTTTTTCACCATCTCTTTTTTTGTTTTCATGTGGCTAAATAGATGGTACTTGGCTTAACATAACAGTTCATATAACCGCTTCACTATGGATCACAATCTCTTCTTTTCGAAATAGAAGAAACCCTATGAATAGCAGAACACTTCTATTTCTTGATGCCATGTTAAACTTTGGAAGAACACGTGTAAAACCTTAGCCTTTGCAAATGCCTTTTAAATTGTAACTTCCGTGTCATTATTATCAATAATTTTGTACCAATGTTGCACTGCTTTTTGGTGATTCCACCTGCATTTGATTCATGACACACCTTGTTGCTTCCACCATTGGTACCTTTGTATATTTGTTTAAAGTTATAATAAATTGCATGTATGTACTTTGTTGCAGTTGCCACTTTCATTGCTGAAGACTGCACAAGGACATCCCATGGTAAATCATGTTTGTCTTTTCAGTTTTGTTGCATTTGCTTTTGTTGTTGGAAATGATTTGGTAATATAATATCATGGGAAGTAGTTATTGTTCATGTTATTTTATTCATGCATGTCTTTTTTGTACCTTGCTCCTATCAGCAGAAGCAAGGAGGAAGTTACATAGATAAGCTGGAATATGCTGGGGGATTCGGATCGTATTATCTCATGCATGTCTTTTTTGTACCTTGCTACTATCAGCAGAAGCAAGGAGAAATTACCTAGATAAGCTGGAGTATGCTGGGGGATTTGGATCCCACATCTCCTGGTTAATTTGCAAAGTTCCTATATTACTCTTAACACTTGTGCTCACCCTCCAATGTCAGGGACGAAGGCAAGCAGCATCAAAAATAAGGAACAGAAATGTTTAAACCTGATTTTGCTTTGTTCAGTCTATATTGTTCCAAAGTGGAAATGTTCAAACCTGGATCTGCTTTTTCAGTCTATATTGTTTCAAAGTGAAGAATTCAGCTGCTTTGGAAAGCCCAAGGTTAATTGAATTAAGTTACATTCCAAAATAAAGATCTAATGGCATTGCAATCATATCTTGGAAAGTAGATGATCAATTGTGTGCTGTTTCACATCTATACACAAGTTTTGCTGAATGTATGTGGAGTCTGTTTCTGATATTTGGAGTAATAAATTACATAGTCATATTTAACATCTTTTGATGCAGCTTGTGGAGCTTAAGAATGGAGAAACTTACAATGGGCATCTTGTAAATTGTGACACATGGATGAACATTCATTTGCGAGAAGTGATATGTACATCTAAGGTGATAATGACAGTAAATAAATGTGATTGTTTAAAGAAGGATATCAGCTTCATGCAAGTACTAACGCTCAAATGTGCTCTTCAGGATGGTGATAGATTCTGGAGGATGCCAGAGTGTTACGTTCGTGGTAATACGATCAAATATCTGAGAGTTCCAGATGAGGTATGTCTATGCTCGGTTGAGATAAAATGTGAGGTATCGGATGATAATATATGATAAACTGTTTATGATGGCAAAAACTGGGTATGTGTTAAATGTCTAATATGCTACTGTTTGAGGTTGGTGCTCTATATCTTGCATATATGGAAGCTGGAGTATTTTCAACTCTGTATTATGCTATAGTTTGGGGTATAAATATCCGTTTACTTATGACTGTTTATTGTTTCTTAAGCACAACATATTAGACTAAATTGAGTGCCATACCCTTCCCAGTAGTAACTGTCTGTGTTTTTGTTTTTGGTGCTTGCAGGTCATTGATAAAGTACAGGAAGAAACTGTCAAACGTTCTGGTATGCACTGATGTAGTTGTTGACATTTTTTATTAGCATGCATGTTGGTACTTAGCATTCTTTGACCGCGTATAAATTTTCCATTTGTTTCACCTCTGTAGATTAGTTGTATGGTTCAGCATGCAGCCATTACTTTTACATACATAAATTCTTTTCTCATATTTGACAGACCGGAAACCTATTATGAGCGGCCGAGGTAGAGGTAGGGGAAGGGCTGATGAGGGAGGAAGAGGACGAGGTGGTCGTGGTGGTTATCAAGATGATAATGCTGGGAGAGGTGGTCGTGGAGGTGGCCGAGGGCCTGGAAAAGGAGGAAGAGGAGGTAACAAATGTTATAGCTAGATATATTTCTGCAATTGTAGACTGTAGTTTTCTGGGCCTGATGGGTTTCTATTTGATAGGTGGTGGTCGAGGTCGTGGATAAAGCAATGCGCTTTACTATATGTGGCCTGCACATACATTTTAAGAGTTTTGAATCCTGCAGCTATAACTGGTAAATGTCTAAATGGGGCCTTGGGCTAAGTTTTGAAGACTGGAGGCCATCATAATGTTGAGCAGTTTAAAACTGTATTATACAAATCAGAAATGTATAGCTTGGCTTTCTATGGTAACTTAATACTTCATTCCATCCTTTCACATTTATTAAGTTCTGATTTTGCGTTCCTTGTTTTGGTTAAAGACGTTACTGTCATCAGTATTAAGAGATGAATTATGAACCACCTTTTCATCTGATTTCTCAATATTTTCTTCCCAAGTTTCTTGCTTCGTTCAAGGCGTGGGACAACTAGCTGAGCATTTTAATGAGCAAATTTGTGGTGGGTTTGTCCTCAGCCGGTCGTTTAGTTTCCTAATTTTCTTACTAGACTCATTTTTTATGTAGATGAAAATTGCTGGGAAGATTCTTAAATGGTGGCTGCTGTGGAGGTCAAAATGGGATTACTAATTTATTTTCCAATTGGTTCAGATGCCAAATGCCTGAGAATGCGTAGATGAGTATCTTCCTTATATAGTCCATTTTTAACTCTTCGATTTTGTGGTCACCATTGACCTTTCAACACACCGAGAGACTGATGACATTACTCAGATATGACGACATTACTCAGATATGGCGAGAACTTGCAACACTAGTAGGCCAAGCTTGTTGGCCTCCCGAGACATGGGATTATGAGGTTAACCGAGTAGGTCATGGAGAATATGTCGGAGTACCTCTTTGCAATAATTATTATACAAGACAAGAAAATTTATTGCGGCGGCCTTCGAAATTTATTGCGGCGGCCAAGGCCGCCACAAACATTTCTTTTGTCCAACTTGCTGCAAAAGAAATTTTTTATTAAGTCAAAAGGATCTTAGTTTTGGACATGCGAAACTTGAACTAACTGTTTACGAACCTTGGCATCAAGGAGTTCTATTAAAAAGACTAGTGTATATGAACCTTGGCATCAAGGAGTTCTATTAAAGGGACTAGTGAAGTGTGTGGACCTATGAACATTCCATGTAGGATGTTGTATGACAAATTTGATGTGGCACGCTTTTTATTGGTAGTTGTACTTTCCTACTGTTATTAGTCATGTAATTATCTCAAAGAATATTAGTATAAGCCCCAAACCTTGAATTTAGATTTTTATTCCACAAGCAAAAATGCCAATCTTTATTTGTACTTAAATGCCACTCTTTATTTGTACTTACTGGGTTTTTATAACAAAAATCTATAATTTGCCAGATTTTATATAATTTTTATAAAATTTTGATCGAAAGTTTGCCGACATGCTTTATCAAACCAGATTTTAACAACTTTAATCAGAAATTCTGGTTAGGAACCCCCCCCCCCCACTTCGGCCCCTAATGAGCCCCTAAATGAAGATTGAGTAAAGAAATACCGCATTAATAACGAATGTAGGAAGCACTCTATCAACGGCCTACGTGGCGCCACTTGGCGCAATCCGGGCGGTGCTAACGCGTCCTTTCACGCGCCATGTGGCGTGATCCTATAGGTCCTCTTTTTTTCTGACCACCACCCAAAATTTTATGTTGGGTGCAGGATTCGAACCCTAGGCTGCCCCCCCTAAGACGAACCCCC
>JAANSK020212646.1:0-14376 GCA_011763485.2 Isoetes engelmannii
AGTAATAGTAATAGTAATAGTAATAGTAATAGTAATAGTAATAGTAATAGTAATAGTAATAGTAATAATAATAATATGTATTCAGAATACAAACTATGATTACATTACAAGCAGAGATTTCAAAGCATCCTGTAGTTTGTCCATTGGCAACGATTTAGTTTATTGCAGCTTACAAGTTTGGTCTCCATCCTATGAAATAACCCTTGCACAACACGTAAATCACAACTATGCAATCATACAACTTGGCAAAACTTACTTTAAAGCTTTCTTCAGATGGATGCACATCACGAATACACCTGCAAATTATGATTCATGACGAAGAGGCCTGTTCTTCATTCAAGGGCTAAAATACAAGCAAAGGCGATGAAATTAATCATCAACACAATATAGTATTGCAGGGACATCTTCATGTGGAGTTAAGTTGTCTGTCTGTCTGTCTGTCTGTCTGTCTAGTAATTTTCTTTCAGTATCTTCAACCAACTCAGAAACGGATATTCATGCGCAATGTGCTCTTTACCACAAATTTACAAATTTTAACTCCTTACCACAAAATTACAAATTTACAAACGCATTCAATAGTCCACTTTGCAATCATCTGACTCCTTTAACTTGTGCTACATTTTTCGAGTTGTTAAGTCTCTTATGAAGGCTTACCAACCACTTTGTATGGTTTTCCTTAATTAATGAAAAAAGCATCTCGATCCTTCAAAAAAGAAAAGAAAAGAAATTTTTTTTTTTTTTTTTTAGAGATCAGCAGTTCTATGCTTCTTGGATTTTGCATAGAGTCGCCTGCCGGATACACCATCAATAGCAATAACAACAACAACATCGGAACTTCCAGCTCCATAGATGGCTACAACTTCAGAAGGAGGTCCAACATGCAACAATTTTAGGAACATCGAAAAATATCTTCAGCTCAAAGACATCAAGCAACACCCGAAGAACAGGCGAACTCAACGACATGGAACACCTATTTTGATCTTTTCTCTTGTATTTTAAGATTTATAAATTATGTATAAAAGGGTTTTTATAACCTTAACTAATGTATTTACCTTGTCTTTTATGCTTTAATATACATAAAGATCAACCGCTAATATTGTAACTGAAGATGCCTTGCCTCTTTAAATTGCAATATTTTTTATAGTAACTCATCTTAGAGTATATTATATTACATAAGAATCAAGTGTGAATAATGTTTTGCAAGCTAAGCTCACGAGGCTTAGGAAGTCAACAACAGGCTTCGAATTGGCAACCAAGGAATTTCTTTGGCAGAGAACAAGAGCAAGAAGACTTAACGATGGTAGAAATCAACTGTCGTGTGGTGATGATGGGTAGACAAACGAGATAATTTGTCAACGTAGTGACACCCAAAAATTAAGGGGAGGAGCATGGTCTCCCACCGCCACCACCAACCCCTTAGGAGGAAGAGCAATAAATCGGCAATCAAGCAGAGTCAACACAACAATATCGAACCAGGACTTAGAGGGATCATCGTCAAATCTTCCATTCTCCAAGTTAAGAAGTTTTTACAGAGGGGAGAACACTACCTTACAAGCTTTTGGGATGAGACATTAAGATCTTTGGGTCGTTATCTACATCAACAAGTGCATCAACATGGATACCCCTAATGAGAAAGTCAACCTCGATTTTGAGAGGAGCAAAGCAGAAGACGTTCGACAAAATGAGTAAGACCAGCAACAATTCCAAGGAGATCAGTTCCTCCAGCAACTTCGAAGAAACATCGCCTTGCTACGCCAACGGTTAACAAGAAGACGAGCCTTAGCAAGACCAGAGACCTAGAGTGAGATAATCAAGCATCTTACATTAATGGATGATAACGTCCATAAGGAGATTGGGCGGCAATTTTGAGTAGATTTCTTTTGTGAAAGGATCACCCCAAGAATTGAGCTAGCTTCAAGGATTAGGAAGAAATGGGTGTGGAATAACTTGTTTTATACACAATAGTTAATAGATATCCAAATATTGGAACCTTTTGGTGAACTTGATCACTTCTCTAAGCAGGATTCAGTACTAGGACCATTGTCGACCATGTGTAAGACGAGTACTGCCAGAATATAGGAAATAATTTGACCAAATGAAGAGAAGCAATCTAAGAAGTCCGGCCAACTTATTATGGCATCAACTCATAGGTGGGACTATTCGAAGAGAGTACTAACCAAGAAAGGGGGAAATTCTAGAGTATAGATTAGATCTAGAGCAAGAATAATTATTTATAATTGCGTAGTACTAGTCTTTTGTGACCAGAGGAAAGTCGTAGTGACAAAATCTTGTGGCCATAGAAATTATGTACCTAATTTGTTAACCCGTATCTCTGCAAGTAAAGCAGTTCAGCACCAAAGAAACAAGAGTCAACTTCGACATCTTCTGGGCAGAGCTAAGTTGCATAATTGCCGAGGTCATCAACATCATCAAATATGACCTTATAGTCAGAAGGAAGTAGTTGAAGAGGGCTAAAGCAAGGGTCTACTGCAACAAGCAAAAAATTCGACTGCAGCACCGAATGGAAAATGGATTATGGATAAGAGATGAAAGATTTATTTTGGAAGGCGGTGCATATAAGCCGCGAAGTTAAATAAGAAAGTTATAAAAGGCAAGGTTGCCTATATCCTTAAGCTAGAAGCTGTCGACCCCGACTACAAGAACAAGAAGGAGAAAACTAGTCTAATCAGTTACCTAGAGCAATTTTTAAGCTAATTTAAGAGTTTTTTATAATCTCATTCAAGAAGAATTCAACAACTTCCACCTAGTAAGAGCATTGAAGGTGAAACTACAGTTGCAACAGATGCAAAGCCAATAGATAAAGCATCAGAAGCTAGTAAAGCTTAAGAAATAACTAGGACAGTTGTTAGAGCTCATGTTATACAGCCAAGTGCATCAACCTTCGAGGCACCCAGTATCTTCGTAAAGAAGAAGAACGAGTTGTCATCATCTCCTTCGATGACATACTGATCTTCAACAAGTCCATGGAGAAACATGTGGGCCACTTGAGAAGAGTTTTTACGACATTGACTCTACGCGAAACTTAAGCGACATATTCTTAGAGGAGGAATTCTCCATGGATCCAACAAAGAGCAAAGCCATCATGGATTGGCCAGCACCAGCGAACGTCCACGAGGTCAAGAATTTCCTAGGGTAGCAGGGTATTATAGAATGTTGTGAAGGATTTTTTGCTAAGTGGGCCTCTCCACTATCACACTTAATGAAGAATGAGAAAGTAAAAGATCGGGTCCAACATTGATTAGAGAATGTATTCTTTTTGAGGATACTCAAGGAAGCTCTAACTAAACCACTTGCGCTTACTCTGCTAGACTCAAGCCTGGACAAATTAGTGGCAAAGGATGCGAGTAAGTTAGCAACCGAAGCAGCACTAATGCAAGAACGTCTATGACTATAAGAAGATGAATGGGGCAGAGCAGTACTACTCCACCCATGATCAGGAACCCTTAGCGATTGTGCGAGCACTAAGAATCTGGAGGCACTATTTGCTTGGTAGACCCATCACTTTAGATACGAATCATCAAAGCTTCTAGTACATCCTTACGCAATCCTTGCTTAACTTAAGGCAGCGGCAATGGATGGAGTTCCTAGAAGAATACGACTTTGAGATAACCTATAAGCCAGGCAAATGTTGTAGCAGATGCACTCTCAAGGCACCCTTTAGTCTAGAGTGCATTGCAATGCCATCTCCACCTTGTCAAGCGACTTCGAAAAGACGATCGAGCGGGAGCTTCCGACAAGTAGTGAGTTCAAGGATATATGGGCTAGTCTTTGCAAGGAAGCAAGGATAGATAAAGAACGAGAGGCTTACAAATGGTACAAAAAGCAAGGGAATCTCTTATATTTCAAAGATAAGCTTTGCGTACTCGAAGTATCAGGAGTAAGAAAATCGATTCTCCATGATACACATAATAGCCCAATTGCAGGCCATGCAGGATTTATAAAAACCTACTTTAAGATAGAAGTAGCTATTAATGGCCTGAAATGAAGAAGGACATCGCCAACTACATCAGGCAATGCCAAGTATGTCAACAAACGAAATCGGAGCAACTTCGAATCCCAGGTCAGCTTGAACCATTAGGGATTTCTGATGCAAAGTGGGAGGTCATAACTATGGATTTTATAACCGGACTCCCAAGAACAACAAGGGGCCATGATGCTTTGATGGTAGTGCTCGACAAACTATCTAAGATGACACACTTTTTGCCATGTCGAACCACAGATACAGCTTTAGACACAGTCTTGCACTTCACCAAGGAGATCTTCAGATTGCATGGGATGCCCAAGGCGATCGTCTCCGATAGAGATCCGAAGTTCATTATTGCTTTTTGGGAGGACTTCTTTGGAACCATTCAGACTAAGCTTTGGATGAGTACAACTTATCATCCTCAGACAGATGGGCAAACTGAGGAGAGCGATAGAATTTCGGAGGTCTCTAGAATCTTTCAGCTAGGAATAGGCAGAAAAGCCTTGTAGACAAGCATAGGCCACCAAGGGAGTTTCAGGGAGGTGAGAAAGTTTGGCTTAAGATTAAGGTGAAGCAAGCCAAATTGAGGATTGGGGCATGTAAGAAGCTTACTCCAAGGTGGGCAGGGCCTTTCAGTATAACTGAAAGGGTAGGACTCCAAGTTATCACTTGGAACTGCCTGTTCAAGATCCATAAAGTATTCCACATAAGTCTTCTGAAGAAGCATACACCAAATCCAGAGATGATTTTAGAATTTCCAACCTTGTGAGAGATGACGGAGAAACATATTATTATAGTTCTCGAGATGCTTCTAGATAAATCCTTCAAGAAGACACGAAGGTCGCAATTTCTTCAATTTTTTGGTGAAATGGACGCACTTGCCAGTAGAGGATGCGACATGGGTCCTAGAGTTAGACCTAAAGAAGGAATACCCCGAATTTATGGAGGTGTCAAGGACGCGTCGCCATCGATCTCGCCAGCAATGAGTGAAGTGGTGAGTGCATGCATTCAGCATGGAGTGCATGCTTTGGTCCAGCCTAGTTAGTTCCCTGAGTGAAAAGCATGGGATCATGGGCGATGATGAGATCATGTGTACATGCTCTTTAGACCATGATTAACGAGGATGCTTGCATGTATTCAACATGGAATGTCTGCATCCGTCTTCGTATAGGTTAAGTCAGGCAGGTAGTCATGGGCGATGATGGGATCATCTTATCATGTTCCTTAGGCCATGATTAGCCGGCCGCTTGCATGCATTCAGCATGGAATGTCTGCATCCGCCTTCGTGTATATTAAGTCAGGCAGGTAGCTATGGGCGATGATGGGATCAAATCGTCCATGTTCCCTAGCCAACGGCTTAAAGCCTTAGGCATGTAAGTCTCAGAGCATAAGGATAGGCACATGATAGGCTAGACTGAGCATATTAATTGCATTCTGATTAAACTTATAGGGGGTGGAGCCACAAATTTATATTTAAACTAACGTGATGTGCTCATGCCGGCCATCGAGTGAAGAGGCGCGACGCAGAGGAGGGCGCATCACGACGTAATTAGTACTAAGTATTTTTTGTGTAAACTTGAGGCTCTTAATTATGTTAAAACTTGATATATGTATGTGGCTATATAATTTTTTATGTGAATATAGCCTTCACAACTATAAGTTGACTTAATATATATCGGAAGTTTATCATAACGCTAATTGTATAATGTAAATTGTGTGTATCACGTTGTTGCAGGTTCGCTAGGGGGAAGAATGTGACGTTCCCCGAGAATATACGATACGAATACGTATATTCCACGGCTACATCCCTATACAAGTCGTCTAGGACGACCTGTATATGGCTATCAGACCATCCTTAGAGGCTTAGATGATGCGCTCATAAGTTATTTACATAACTTAAGCCACCTAAGGTATGGGATACCAACTGCCACATGGACATCCACCTCATTTAAGTGTATCGCCACATGGCAACGCCATATTAGAGCAAACATGTGTTGGCTTTAACCTAACTATTTATAGCCAACCCTAACCCTAAACAAGCTTTTCGCTCCAATTCTGCCAGAATTCTGAATCGTTGCGAAAGCTCCAATTCAGGAATCATTCGCGACAGAAGCGTATTCTGGAGCGGAGGCAAGGGAGATAGCGCAACAGTGTGAAGGGCACGGCACCCAAGATCTTGAGGAGTATGGAGACACCGGGCGCAGGTGGAAGTTCCTCTTGGAACATGTATTTCGAGTAGATATTTAGTTAAGTCACCACCTTGAATCTAGTATTCCAGCTCAGTTAGCATGTTGTTTTACCAGTAGATCTTTCTTAGATCCTAGATATGATTTCGAACCCTAATCAATGAACCTTAACTATTAGTTAGATTGTTTGATTAGGATTAGATGATTATTCTCTTGTTATCAAGTTATGTGATGGATGTTGGTTGATCTATTGTTCGAACATCTTGTGTTTTGGGAAGGGGGGTAGAGACTTAGAAGCCTATTGTAGATTATGTTTCTAGTTTAGCTCATATTATTCCCATTATATTTCGACATGTGCATAGAGCCCACCTGGCTAGAGGGACTATGAGGAGACTGAACACCAGATAACATGGTAGGATGATGAATGGAGGGCAGGACCCTGCTGGGCTAGGCTACAGAGGTCCTTAGAGCGCACTAGGCTTATACTCGGTCACTTGGTGCGGTCCGAGTATGGGTTCAACACTCTCCGGGTCAGGTGCCGCCCTGACTCGCCTATTAGCAAGTGCCATCTTGGTAGGCATAAGGGGAGTAAGTCGAGTACGGGCATGTGCCGTCACGACCCTCTAGTCGCCCATGATTCATATTATCACGGGAGGGATTACCCTCTCCTGCATCATCGAATAAGGGAGATGTAACCTGGAGTAGTTCCCTTGGTTGATACCGGGAGATTATGTATCCGGAAGGCTATAGTCGCATCAGAGTATGATCCAACCTATCTGCATATTATACACCGGAGGGGCGGATGGAGTGGTCAACCCTAGCCATTGTCTATATGCCAGCCAAGTCATTGCTATAACTTGGTCTAATCTATCTTGGAGCCTTACCGTCAGTTATCTCCCCATGTGTCGGAGCCGGGGTGGGAGCTTCCTATGTGTAGTATCAGATTGATGTACGTTATGTTGTTACGTTGATGGATGGATTTACGCTACCCTTCGAGGTAGTTCTATGTATTTATACATATGTGCTTACGTGTGTTTTATGCTTCCGCTGTACAGGAGCCCGTTGAGGAGGGGAAAATGACCCTTACGTTCCTCGGCTCAGAGTCCTGACCATTCCAGGACTTGAGTCTGATGAAGGGCCCATTTGATGGCTAGGCCATCCAATGGGGGATTCTTGGCAACGTATACAATGGGGCATCGTATATGGAGCAGGGAGCGTCACAGAATTCCCAGGCCTGCACGCCACCAATAGTCAATACCATTGTCTGAACCTGTTGCTGAAGGACTGGTTCTCAGAGCACACTTGGTTCAAGGAGCCTATTCAAAAAGCCCGATGTCTGGTCAAGTTCATCACGAAAAGCCCTGCAGTGTACGCCATCTACAAGTCGTTCCGTTTGAAGGCGCTGGCGCTTATGAACCTTGGCCAAATCCGATTTGGTTCCAACTACATCTGTCTAGAAAGAGTGCTTCGGTGCCATGATTGGATTATCTCCACCTTCAACCACACGCAGTTCTTTGAGTGGAAGAGGAGACAAAAAGGCAAGAATGCATCCAAACACCGACAACAGGCCATTGTCCTCATGGAGATGATTGAGCGAGAGACATTTTGGAAAGGTGTACATAATGTTGTTAAGTGCATGCAACCTGTTTGTCATACCATCAAAACCCTTGATTCTTCGAAGGCAAGCACTGGTAAGGTCTGGAGGTGCTGGCACTCAATTCAAGCATTTATGTAGCAAGACGGACCCAATGCGCCCTTTGATAATGCAAGCGCATAGCGATGCTGAAAGACTTCTTGGTAGATTGGAAGAAGTCGTACAATGACATTCAAGGGGCTGCACATGCCTTAGACCCACACGACCATGATATGGACCAACACACAGACAAGGAAGTGATAGACTCATTGAAGAAGATTGCAAAACTCTACTATCCCAATGGGTCACACTACAAGATGTTCATTGCTGAGTTAACTGAGTATCAGAACCTAAGTAAAAGATGGGCAGATGAGGAACTTCATGACGCGGTGGAGAGTCACAAGAAGGACTCCAACATGGAATCCTATGCATGGTGGCAAGCCCACGAGCAGGTAATAATACGTTACAGGCACTCACAATGACGATCCTCTCCTTGGTATCTTCGAACATTGCGTGTGAGAGGAAGTGGAGTGCCTATAAGCACATACACAGTGTCAGCCGAAACTGCCTACCGCACAAGAAAGCTGACAAACTTGTATATAACTTCTCCACTGGCGACTCCTGTATCGCAACAGTGGTCTAACTATAACAGATAAGCTACAATTTCCATTCTTGAACGCAGATTTCGAAGTGGAGGGGGAAGTTTTGAAGACAGTAAGGACGAGTTTCTTGCAGTAAATGCTGTCAACCATGTTGACAAAGACATCCAGCATACCCACTTTGTTGATGAGGATAATGACATGGAGCAACTCTTTGTCACAGACAAGTCAGAGGAAAGTGAAAACAGCTAGGAGTCCGATACAGGGGGGCAGGTCCTAGCAACACAACAATTCCATTTGTGGACTTAACCTTGCCTGACCCAGTGGACTCTCCAGTGTCAATTACAATATCAAACAGAGTACGTGGTCGAAAAAACACGTCCAAGGGACGAGGCGGCAGTAAGGGAAGGGGCCACAGGAGATTGAACCTAAGCCAGCACGTGGAAGAGGAAGAAACCGATGATGATATCATCAACGACCCAGAAGACGAATGAGTGTCTTCAAACTTTTGTAACCGTTGCATTTTTTTCAATGAAAGTTACTTTTTGTTGTTTCAACAATACGTCTACATTTTTTGTCTCAATTGTTTGTTTGTAGACAAATCAAGTTTCAACAATACCCGCACACCTTTCATCTCAATTATTTGTAGACAAATAAATTTTCTATATTTAACTTCCATGAATATACACGATAAATGGGATTGTTATTTGTCTCCGTCTCTTGTATAATGCCCTTTTGGAATGGGGGTAATATTGCTGAGTTAGCATTCAATCAATCGGGAGGAAATGCGTTTGCAAATCATTGTCACCAGCGCTTCAAGCAGGATTCTGTTTCAAGCGCCGGTAACGATGATCAGCAAATGCATTTTCCTTCATGATTGACGGAAGTCAACTCACCAATATTACCCCCATTCCAAAAGGGCATATATCCATCTGTGAGTCCCAATGGCTTGAGAACCTATACCCGGTCATCACCATCTGGAATTTCATTAATGTTTGTCCCTTCCCGTGGTATTGAATCTTGCTGAGAAGCAATCCAGACATGCGAAGGGTTCAAACAGTCACGGACCATTCCAAGTGATGATGACATAGATACAAGTTCGTGAGGTATACGATCCGATGGCATTTGTCCCTCTAAGATCGAGACCTTCTTTTCTGTGACCACCACGGTTCCATACCATAGGGACCAAAGGATAGAAGGCCTGACTAGAGGCCCAAATGTCACTGGTTTTGCAGCTTACCTTACCCAACGTTACCTCTACCCAGAAGGACGGAAGTTGCCCCACCCCTTTGTTTGCCTATCTCTTTGTATAAATGTAACTTAGCGTCGAGCTAAGATGCATTGACCCACAGAGATGAACAAAAAAGGAATGTAAATACGTCGGTACTTTTGAGTCACGGTAATGGAGACGACCAGACTAAAGGTTTCGTCTATTTTTGTCCTTATTGGCCAAAACATGTAGAATGCCACCTGCAACGAGACCAGCAAGCTTACGGCAGGAGAATTTAGACGGATCAAACAAGAAAGCAGAAATAGGTTCAATTGTAGTCTTAAAAGGTAACCAAGCTGGCTATCACTAAGCTGCATTTTCCAAGAGAAACAATACTAGAGCAACCGGGAATCTTGTTACATCCAGGTGCAATGTTCCACTACTTCAAACTAGAGAAGGTCATCATAATTCAGCCTGAAGAGATTCTCCATCGATTGCAGCACTGAGGCGTAACTTTGGTACGCACTATGTGTGTACTAAAGTTACATCTCACTACCGCAATAGACGGAGAATCATGGCCAGCACTAGAGGTTGAATTCTGATGAGCTGCTTATATTTGAAGTTGCACCACAATGCGGCTGGAGACTTCCACCCTTAGAGGAAGCAGGGTCTCCAATGCCTCAAATCTAGTGTCTCTTTGTGCAATGGAGCTTGACAAGTAATCAAACGATAGTGACACAGAGAGACGACTAGAAAGAGGCATTGTAAAGCCCACTCTTATAAAGGGAGGTAACAAGAATCTCTGGTGCGCTCTATTGTCTTCCCTAAGAAAATGCAGCCTAGCAAGACACCATGCTAAGCCTCTGTTGGGAACAGATGAACAGACCTGACCTGTGCTACCCCTTGCACGCACATGACATACCCCCCCTTTATATGAGTGCATCCCCCTTGGTATTCTTGATCTCCATTGTGACTCAAAATTCTTCGCCAGAACTTGGTGTATGAATACACCATATGAACGCTAAGACCTGGCAAAGAATTTTGAGACACACTGGAGACGAGTACAATGGCCCGAAGGTTCTAATCACACTGTGAGATACAAGATGAATACAGGATGGATGCGGCTGTAGTCGTTGGACTAGATTTCAGAACTACATACTCTGGTTTCTTCTTTGCCCTTTCCATGCGCTCGGACAAGGGAGAAACTGGAGTGTGCAATTTCGAACTCTAGCCCAACAACTACAGCCGAATCCATGCTATGTCTGTTACTATTTCTCTGGACCTCCCATACTTCTCACATAGCTCACTTTTCATCTTAATTATTTCTAGCCAAGTCAATTTTCTATTTTTTTTTGCATGAATATCTAATAACATGTGAAGGGGTGATTGAAGAACAAGACCCGATCCTGGTGCCTTGTAAAGCTCCATCCAATCATCACCACCTGGAATTCCATTAATGTTTATCCCTTCGCGTGCTATAGAATCTTGACCATAAGTAATCCTTGCACGCGAAGGGTTCAAACAGTCATGGACCACTGTAGATGATGATGATGACGTAGACGAAGCTTTACAAGATACACGATCTAGCACATGTTCCACAGGATCGGCATGAGAGGCAGTACAAATCCTTTTATTGTTTGTTACTGTCTCTTAAAAATATTTTCAAAGGTGTTGTTACTGTTTCCTAGACAGTAACAATACCTTTCATTGCATAACGCCCTCTTGAAATGATGGTATATTAGTGAATTGATGGTTAATCCTATTAAGAAAATGTGTTTGCTGATAATTGTTACAGGCGCTTGTGACAATGACCAGCAGATGTATTTTCTCCATGATTAACCATCAACTCTCCAATATGACTACCACTTCAAAAGGGCAGTTTGCAATAAAAGGTATTGTTACTGTCTAAGGAAATGACTTGAACAGGTGGGAATCTATTTCTAAAAGGCCCGATTTGGCTCTGGTGCCAGATCGAACCTTTAGAAATAGAGGTAGTGTGAATTCTCAACTCTTGCTTCCGGGCTTGTTCGAACTATGGAGCTTAGTATTAGTAACTAAGCTACATTGGCCAAATAGACGGGGAAGGAAAGATTGGGAACTCACGATGCCTCTACTCATCTGCCACCTTTCATAGCACCAAGGAACTTCAGAGTGGAAGGATCGTTCATTCACAGCACATGCTTCCACGCCTCTTTGAACGATGGAGCTTAATGTTAGTAACTAAGCTACATTGCCCAGAGAGGCAGTGCAAGATGTATAGGGAATGCACGATGCTTCCACTCATCCGTCACTGTAAGTATCACCAAGGAACTTTAGAGTGGAAGGATCGTTCATTCCCAACCCTTGCCTATGCCCCTCTCTGAACAATGGAGCTCAGATAGTAACTAAGCTACATTGCCCAGGGAGGAACATAGGAAAAGTTCTTTTTAGCCATTAAGAAATTAGGACAGTGATAGTATGTGCTTTTCAGTCATCTCCAGGACAATGGTGTCTATCTCTTGATTAAGACAGAATGTAGACTTTTCACATTCTCGCTAACACCATCACATGTTATTTTTGATCTATGAGGCATTGTTTCTGCACTTTTATCTAGCACAACAACATTATCAATAAGTGTATGAGGTCTTATTTTCTAAGAACCACTATTATCATGTTCAGCTATTCTGTGACCACCCATAAAAAGCTTTCTTCATTTATAGAATTTTAACATTGGTATGCATATCCCCTACGCGTACCTTAAGACAAACCTGTTTGTTGTTGAGGATTAGTTCTTTCACCTGACCATTTTTTGAGTAAAGGTCTAGCACCGTATAAGCAAATGTGATCCTCTTTGAAGATTTCATATTCCAATAAATTGCTCTTTGCTCTGTGATCAAATTGGCAGAGAAGCTTGCACAAATCTTCTCAAACAACAAAGTGAAGATTTAAGTCTTAATTCTTCGAACATTTGCTTTGCGTAGAAGTTCTTTTGGCCTACTGTTTATCATTTTATGTTCCCTTTTGTTTGTCTGACCTGCATCCAGTTTCATGGAAAAATATTCAATCTCCATGTCCTTCTCTTTAATACCTTTATAAGCTTGGAGAATGGAACATCATTGACCAATATCAGACTTATTTTCCATCTCACAAGGCCATAAATTTGTGGCATTTCCGCTTAAGACCTCATAGATGGTTGTTCAGGCATTGGTAGCACCCTCATAATGGTTGCAACTACTTAATTTCATAAAAGAAACGGAAGGATTGGAGTCTATGAACATAATGACTCCCACGCCATACACTATATAGTAGCAATTATGCATCAATGTGCAATTCCTCTCCATAGATAGACCATAGATTATCTGCAATGGATGGGGGTTGTGCCTGTTGTTGAGGAGTTACATTTCGCAACGTTGTGTTCCAAAATACACAAATGTCTAGCACTTAATCAACAACTTAATCGAAGATCAAGTTAATGCTTTCAACCTTAAAACTCAAAGTTATAACCTTAACTCAATAGTTAAAATGCAAAGTAAGTAGTGCACTGTAGCAATGGGAAAACACTAGCAAATCTAATTTTACAATTCTATATCCTCGACAGCTCGGGCATTCATCCCCAGATGAATCCTCCTTAATTCAATCTGAAATGATACAACACGCATTATACTTCTTATACTTGTTTAGTTCGGCATCGATTCAAGAAGAATCGACACCAATAGCATTCCTCATATGGGTGCAAATGGTCCTTATTTCAGGTCATTTTATGTCTGGTAGCTCTGTCTGAGGAAGAAAGGTAAAATCTAGTTCCTATTAGGTGTAACTAAATGCGCTTTGTAGATAAAGATCATAGGCATCTTACACATCAGAAGTAATGTAGAAATATGATATTTCTAAATATTTTTGTGTTCCTTGTGTTTGTAGCTCTACGTTTTTGTATAACTTGAATAATCCACCATGGCGAATGGTGCTCCATTCTAGGTCCGAAAACAGATCTGTGTGCTTCATATACAGGTTATGTATACTTCCATACACGTGCTGGTGCTTCATTATGGTTGTGATTCTTACGCATTCAAAAAACAGGTAGTGCAATGAAGAAATGAAATGAAATGAAATGAAATTTATTATTTCGTCTTCGGGACCGCCAGGTCTATGAGACGTTTACAAGTTACATTCAAAATTATAAAATAAGTCATCCAGTGTGTCTTCCGAGAGTAACACACTGGGCTCCTCTATCTCAATCTCTCGTATATTCTATTTTTTCAAACAAGCATCTCTATGTTTAGGAATGTCAACAATACATCTCCCAATAGATGCCCCTGGATACCGAAAGAACTCCTCAAGAGGGATAGCACTGGTCCCATGTATGACTCTTATATCTGAATAAGCGCGGCAAGAAAGTAAGACATGAGCCTCATCCTCTACCACACCTTCACTACATAATTCACAGTGTCTAAGATCATGAGTGGTTTCTGCCCATCTTCCTACCTCCACACCGAGATGGTGCGAGCTTAGCCGTATCCTCGCAATTGCTTGCCTATGCTTCACAGATATTGGATCCATAAGATACTGCGCTGCCTGCAATGTGGGATTCATCTGAGCCCAATAGGACTCTTTCTTTACAGCTGGCACATTCCATGCCTTAGTGAGAACACTCTTCCGAACCCATCCTTCAATATCTTCTTTATTCATCTGCAATTCATGAATATTCACCCCCCATTTCACCAGCCATCTGTTAATATCTGCATACCAACCTTTGTCCCTAGTCTCTTCTATGGCAATTCTTGGCA
>JAANSK020212757.1:0-14375 GCA_011763485.2 Isoetes engelmannii
TCCTGCCCTGTTCTTCTGTTCGCCTTCGGGCCATTGTACATCAGATTCTTTTGTTGTATATAAGATTCTTTGGTATTGCTTGTGTGTATTTGCTCTGCTCTTCGCATAGGTTCGTGACAGCGCACAACAACTTGCTCAAGAAGTTCCTCCTGGGTGAAAGACCGAGCTGCCATCCTGGAGAAAAAAGAACTTAGACCCAGCAATCAGCGACAGTGTTTGGGGTTTGGGTCCGGGATCTCCTGCAAGATAGCCCTCTGTCAAGTTCTGAAGATTGAATGCATCTTAGACCTTGCCTTTGCAATACTACTTTTTACGATATGAATGCTAATATGTACTTCTACACGCTTGACAGACATGCAACTTTGGAAATTCAAACTTCAATAGAAATGTAGAACCTAAATGTCCAACAACCACCTCTCCCTCCCTATCCCGACCTTCCTCACTTGAAAGTATATGCAATATGGATTAGCTCGAGACTAGAAACAACAACAAAGCAAACCTTTATCCAACATTCAAACTTTGGCTCTTAGTTTAAAACAACATTCCCATATATGTTTGAAGGAACAAATTGATGAGATATTGTTCCATTTATTACCGATGATTTTACCACCCTTAATCCCAAGAGTGCAAGAAAGGTGTGAAATATTACTGGTATAAAGCTTTTTTATTAGCATAATTTGATCAAATAGGTAGATAATCACATCTTTATGTGTCACACTTCCCCTTCCCCTTCTAGGAATCTTACGCTATTGCAAAGTTGCGGGCGACCGCATGCTAATACATATTAAAAAAATAAAATCTCATGGCTCCTTATATAAAGTTGTATTTATGCCTGGCAACGTCGGGCATCGTTACTAGTTATCTTTTACTTTTTATATTGTAAAGCTTTAAAATTTATAAAATAAAAATGTTATTTGGTCTTTGGGTGCTTAATGTGCACCCAATTTTTGTTTTAATAGATCGCACTGGCGATCTTTGAGAACTTGGGGGACAAGGCCCAACCGAGCAATGTAGTATGGTGTGTGGTCACATGGTCACATGTGTAATTGATGCTGCCTAGTGGCATGGCGGTAAAAACACTATCTATCTATCTATTAGCTTCTTTTTAAGACAATGAGAGAAGAACATCTTACATGTAGTGGCTGGCACTCAAACCTTGAGGACATGGCCCAACCGAGCAATGTAGTATGGTGTGTAGTCACATGTCTAGTTGAATGCTGCCTAGTGACGTGATGTTAAAAATACTACTATCTATCTATCTATCTATCTATCTATCTATCTATCTATCTATCTATCTATCTATCTATCTATCTATCTAAGATATCTATCTAAGATAATGAGAGAAGAACATCTTACATGTAGTGGATGGCACTCAAACACATCAATTAATATATTATTATATCTTGTATGATCCCATGTACATCAATGAGGTCGACATTTTCTTTTGTTCCAAAAAGGCGCACCACAATGAAATTGTTATAAAGTGCCTCATTCACTATGAGACTTACATCTCGTTTTTCCATGTCATGAATTGATATTGGATTCCATATGAAATACAGGTCTTATATCATCCCCTCCTCTACCTTTCTTATATGTGGTCACATGTCTAGTTGGATGCTGCATAGTGGCGTGACGTTAAAAATACTATCTATCTATCTATCTATCTATCTATCTATCTATCTATCTATCTATCTATCTATCTAAAACAAGGAGATAAGAACATCTTACATGTAGTGACTAGCATTCAAACCCCTCAATTCAATATATTATTATATCATGTATGATCCCACGTATATCAATGAGGTCGACGTTTTCTTTTGTTCCAAAAATACCCAACGCAATGAAATTTTATAAAGTGGCTCATTTACTATGAAATTTACATCTGGTTTTCCACGTTGTGAATTCACATTACAGGTCCTGCATCATCCCCTCTTCTACCTTTCTTATATGGAAAGGTCGGCCCAACTTCTATTTTAAGTTCTGTCTTGACTACGCTTTAAATGCAAATGGCTGGCTAATTGGCACAGAAATAATATTCCATCTCTATGTTGCCTATGTTAATGTTTGAAAGGAAGTTCTACCCTGACTAATAATTACAATACTCTAAAACTAGCAATTGCAATATCTTTGTCTGTCCCAAACAAATGGATTTCACAAAAGGCCAAAAAACCATTTAGTGTTTATTTATGACAGATGATCCATATCCTTACATTGAAGACAATACATCTCCTAATCTTCCAAGTTTGGAGGGGTTTTACCACCCCTCGACAGGGCAGGGCAGGCCATAGGTTGTTGAAAGTTGGTGGGGAGGGCCCAGAGGAACCTCCATGCCATTAGTGTGACTTGTCCCTTGACATTTTGTGGCCATAGTATAGAAACTGCAATTTTATAATGTTGCAGATGGACCAACTATAATGCACAATTGGATTGACGTGTATGGCTAAGGGCAACAGTGTGGTCCAGAGGAGCATGTGTTAGATATGGAAAGACGAGCTAGGTCAACAATAAAACTGGAAAAAAGTCTCACTGGGGAGGCTAAGATTTTTAACCTTAGAATTAAAGTGAGATCGACTAATTGCAATGAAAGGATATGGTAGGTGGTTAACTTAATATAAGAATTTAGGTAGAATGCGAAGTTGTCAGTATGAGGGTTGAGAATGACTGAGGGATTAGGCGTGCATAGAGAGAGACTCTATCTCTAATTTTGATACGGAGGTTAAACAAATGGGTATACGAAGAGCATTTTCAGAGGGGATTACAGGGGTAGAAAACATGTACCGACATAGCACATGGGGAAGGTTATTGGATGGGAAATGGCTCAAGGAGTATAATATGAAAACAATATGAAAGATCCTTGGTTCGGGAAATTTTTTCGCTATAATCAGCAGTTTTCCTGCTGGATTTAGGACAACCTACCAGCTACGAGCTTCCCCTCCATTCTTCCCAGAAGTACCAAGAAAAATCCCCATTTTTAGCAGGAAATTTTCCTGCTGTTCTTAATCTGTATAGCTAAATTTCATTTTTGCACGGTAGGTTACAGGACTTCCGGGGAATTTCCTGAACCAAGGAAAGATCTTTCGGGAATTTTATTTGGGGGTGTAAGATTGTTGGAATGCAAAATTAAAAAAAAAAAAGTCATGAGATTTGAAGCAAGAAATGGGGCATTGATTCTAGGCAACAAATTATTAAACAAAAAGATGAGGGCGAAAGTTCTATTCCATTGGACCTGATAAAATGGCTCCCGCGCAACGTGGTTCTTTCTTATACCAAGTTGCCACGCGCGACGGACGGTGTAGATCCAACCCATGGACTTTTCTCTAAAGAAGCATCCAAGCGTTGAGGTTGCGTGAGGATTGATCTTAGCCGCGACGAACACGTGGGGTCAGCATAGCTTACTCATATGAGGAATTGTCTTACCGTAGGAGCTGCTTGATGGGGCAATCGATCCCTTCACCTTCGCAGGGAATTCAAATTTGTGGGTTTTCTTTTGGTTCGACACTTGGATCTTGAAGCTTGGCCTTTTTCATGCGGATTCATACCTTCTGTGTAATGTCGGCGCTCAAAATCTCTCTCAATTAGGCTCAACATTGTAATTCCTGTAATTTCGCAAGAACGCCGTACCATCGAGTGCTTTCTTTATCAAGATTGGTATTGTGTTGGATTATAATGAACGATTCCAAGCTCTGGTTTGAGGAGATATATTTTGTTTCGTTTCCTTCTTACCTAAATTGCGCGGAAATTTGGACCTCTGACTATAACAATTTTAGAGTTCTTGTACTAAAGCATGTAGCAGATTCTGAACCAAGGGTAGCAAGCGGTACATTTCTTCTCGGAATACCAAGCGGGATACGCCAATGAACAATCTAAAAGCTGATTCATCCCAACGAAGACTGGTGTAAATAGTTTCTGTAAATAACATAGCAGGAAGCTTGAACCTCTGCAGTTTAGACACACTTGCGAAATGCAAAGGGAGTAGAATCGTTTTTATCGCATATGGGGGATTTGGTTGGTGGATAAATGGAGGAAGTTCATACCTCGAGTGAAGGAAACCACAATCCTTCGTTGTTTGCACAAACTACAGAAGCAGCTGCTAAAGCAGCAGTTGAGGCTGCAGCAGCTATAAGACCACGTCCTTCTATAGTTGTTTCCGCTCAAAACAGTTTTTCAAGGAATCCCAACTTTCAGAAGTGGAAGGGCCAATTCCAAAAGGTTTTGACGAAGTGGGGCTTAAATTCAAAGGAAAGTGGACGAAAAAGTGTCTTTAATCCTGAGATACTGGCCAATCAGAAGCGGCAGTGGATCGACCTTCAGCTAAAGAATTTGGTAAGCATGGATTATGGTTTACAGGACAATGTGCATGTAGATGCATCTGTTACTGAAGAATAGGTTCCTTGCATGCTAAGAAAGATGTCTCACAGGGTTTGTATCCCGAATGATGAGAGTCCAAACTCCAGATTGCCTACATGCATAAGTTCTCTACAATGTATTCGAACACCTTATTTAAAGAGCATATTTTCGAATACAAAAGCATATGGGATAGCATGTCCTCATATAATTGGCATCAATGTTATATTGCAGGAAAGGAAAACTAATAAAGAACCAACCTGTATATTTGAGCACTTTGTGGTGGTTGGTTTGCACCCAGAGACAAACGTTGATGCAGTAGAAGCTGCTTTTGCGAAGAAAAAGGCATGGGAAAGAGATTATGAAGGAGCAGAAAGATTTATTGATGACTTCACTAGTGATGATTATGGATGCCGCGCACCTCCTGCTCCAACACTAGAGCCTCAGGTAATATGATGTTTATTGAAGAGTTAAATGGTGTTGGACATTTATCAGACACAAGAAAGTTGGATATCAAAAGCTACATGAAACAGCATATATCATTGTCAGCCAAATACAAGAATCAGAGTCCCGACACTTGAAATGCTAATTGGAATCTCAACAGTGCATGGCCTTGTGTTATACTCACTGATTAAACTGTTGTTACCAGGTGCTCTTCAAATATCCTCCGGGGAAGCGTTTACCACTGAGAAGCAAGGATCTTACTTCATTTTGCTTTCCAAACGGAGTTGAGGTTGTTCTTTTTACCTGCGAAGTTGAATTGCATCTTGTTTCTAAGGACGTGTGTCCTGGAGCTATGAATCTTATTGTAAGAAGTTTTAAAAAGGAAGAAGAAAGATGAAGTTACAAAGTAAGAAAGGGGAAAAGCAAATAAAGCTCAGTAGTAACAATGATGCAGGTTTTGTTAGGCAAGCCTCCCGAAACTGGGGCAAATAAATGATCCTTCAGAATAGGGTGTGTGTGTGAAGCAAGTTGGATTTTATAAGTGTTCAAACTCTGCTGATAATATTTGAGGTATCCTTGTTAACTTTGACCTCAAACCTATCATTTATATTTACCTCCACTGACTGAGTAGCTGCCATCTATGGGAAAGTATGTAGACAATATAATATAGCTTCAGACTTCTGGTTTTATTACATTTTCATGTCAGTCTATTGCATATTGTCAAATAATGAAGTAAAAAATGGGATAAACTTCTGAATTCGGATCCTCGTGCAATTTGAATAATAGGCAAGGATTGTGGAGCGGACTCCTTCAATGAGTGACCTAAATGAGGTTATATATGGCCAGGTATTTGAAAATCTACGTGATTCGAACTTTTGAATAATCAAGGTGGACCTTTTGTTACAACGCCTGCTATATCTTTAACAGGACCATCAGAAACGTGATGATCTCGCTTTTGGCTTCTTGCTGAAGGTTTGGAAAGTCTTTTTTCTTTCATTTCAAATAAGTTTAGCTGTTTTCTTTATGATTTTTGTGCTTTCCAGGTAGCAGACAATGCTACATTATATGGGATCTGCATATGTGTAAGAGAGATAGTTCAGCGGCCTCCTGCATTCTTGGCAGCGAATACAGCACTTTCATCCTTTCGATTAGCAAGAAGCCGTTTTCTTGTTTCGGCACCTAGATGCTACTGCATTCTAACTAAACTGCCATTTTTCAAACTGCACTTTGAGGTGTTGCAAAGGTGGGCCTAAATCATCCACGTTATATCATCCAGTCTTTTATTGATTTAAATGTGTCATAAGGAGTCTAGTCTAGCCTCAAAAAAGAGAGGACAAGTCTGGCATCATTTCATACTTTGAGCCAGTGGCCAAGACGACAAAAGTCTCATGATTTCATTGATTTAGTTTTTCTTTTTTTTTTCTTTTTTTCTTTTTTAATGTTTATGTAACATCTCTAGGAGGCAGCAAATGCGCCCCTAGCTGCACATGATTGCTGTATAAAAATGGTCTCATAAACCCAAGTGGTCTCTCGTAGACGTTAATATAATCTTTCTTTCTGTAGAAGCCCTTTAGTAGTTACTTCATCCATATTGTCTTCCAGTCTTGATCTGCAAGTTAAAGATCCATATAAGAAAAACAAGTACTTGAATGAGGATTTTCCATTTTTTGTAAAAAAAAAAGGGGATAGAATTATCATTCTTCTGATATGACGTCCTGGAAGATCTCAACATCTTCATGCAGCATATCAATAATTATACTGTGCTTGGATTGTTCTCTTTTGTGCTTGTGTTTTCAATTAACAATGGTAATCTTACTTGTTATTTTATACATCCATGCATAATTTAAGGTCTATATATTAGAATTTTGATAACCTAGTTTTGTATTCCATTTTTATCATTATAAATGGTAATTATTGATGAATTGTGCACATTTGCTAATTTATGCAATGCCTGTGTGAAAACAGCATTATTGCTCAAGAACGGTTGGATCGAATAAATCAGTGTGTTAGTGAGATGACCTTGTCTGAATTTGTTCCTCCTTTGGTGAAAGTTAGATCTAGACAAAATGGCAAGCCAAGCTCACCTGATGGGAACTCTACAGATGAATGGATGGACAGTGCAATTCCTGTTGAAGATGTCCTTGGTGCTGCAGCTGCTGCAGCAGGTCTGATTTCAGAGAGTAAGTTACCATCCTTTTCATCAAAACATTCTAGCATGTCACGCAAAGAAATGGAAATTAATGGCACATTGGAGGAAAGTTCTTCGGCAAAGCATAATGGGTCAGTGGTAGAAGCGGCAAACGATGTGCATACTTCTAATGGCTCTCCTGAGGATGAAAAACATGATGAAACATATCCTGCAAATGGTTGTGTGGCTGTTGATGATGGATTATGCAGTGTCAGTTCAAATATTGATACTGTGCAGCCAGGAACAGTCCGGCATGAACGAATTGAAAGTTCAGAGTCAATTTATAGGTACAGAGTTTTTCACATATTTTTTGAGGTTCAATAATGTTATCATGTACTAGGAACATGAATAGAAATATAAATGCCCTTAAACTGATTTCACTGATATCATAAACAGTATAGTTGAAAGCTCCGCCCAGAGTGCCGACTCAGATGATGATGATCTTGCTGAAGCAAGCTCATCTGGACAGGAAGATGATTATGGGTGTGATGCTGTTCTTGCTTGGGCAGAGGTAATGCAGATATTTTTAGCTAGGTTTTGAAAACATTTATTCAGAAACATGTTACAATCATCGGTGATTGTTGATGCAGGCAAATGACAACGATTCTTTGCGGATAATTTGTTCTTACCACCGGGTGCCTATACCAGAAAGAGGGACTTGTCTTAACTTTCAAGCTTTGGATCACATTCAGCCTATTACGTTTTATAGGCCAGGCATTATTCAGTTGACATTGCTGGGTAAAACTTTAGATCCAAGCTCATGCAAGAGCAATCTTGAACTGGCGGAGGTAGTATATTTTGTCTGCGTCATAATATGCTGACTTTTCCAATATTCACATGTTGCGTCAATACTTCCGCCTTCATTAGTTTCGAGCTGCGGCATTAGCTGAGGAGGAAGCTCTTTTATTATCTATTTGGACTACGGCGACTGTCTGCAGATCTCTCTCACTTCAAAGTGTAAGGGCGCTTGCTCATTTGATGAAGTGATGTTGGTTTCAGAATTGAAAGGCCAATATTCTACTTCTATGTGCATTTAATTAATCCAATTGTTGCAGGTTATGACAATGCTTGCTGGAGTATTGCTGGAAAAGCAAGTTGTGGTTTTTTGTTCGAATCCTGTGAGTAGTATACAAATAAGTTTTTTAAATATGTTATCTTTGGAGCTTTCATTTTAGCCTAACTAACTCGAAATTTCTTGTTCAGGGAATCCTGTCCGCTGTTGTGCTTTCGTTGAAACCTATGCTTAGGCCATTTGAGTGGCAAAGCCTCTTGCTTCCGGTATGTACGATTATTCTTATGCATGCCATCTGTTTCAGGGCTATAACGAAAGTCAAACAAGTGTAATAGTCTAGATACTGAATAGGGGGCTTTTTGATTTGGAATACAGAATGCTTGTAGCTGCATTTTTTCAGAACTCCATTTATATAGTGATTAGGTGCACGTTTGATGTCATATCCAAGGCTTTGTTTGGTATGGATTACATGTGAAGACATACAGAGTTTCAATTGAGATGTAGGATTCTCTCTTTATAGTTTGCATGTTGGTAATCGTGTCATACCTGAATATGCATTCATCTTGCAATAAGTTCCTTGAATGGATTGTTTGCTAAGGACTATTAGTGTAACTCTTAAAAACGTCTTTTCATCTCATTCCATCTTCTTTTGACAGATTTTGCCAAATAAAATGTTGGATTTTTTGGATGCTCCAGTACCCTTCATTGTGAGTCATCTATAACCACCAAGGCCTGTTGAATTGCATGTCTTATGTCTATGCTTAGCATGATTGCCCTTTTATAGGTTGGGGTGCAGCACAAAACGTCTGAAGTGCGTGTCAAAACCTCCAACTTGATGCGCGTGAATGTCTACAAAGACCAGGTATTTATCTCCAATATAATAATAAATGTTTTTGAGTCTTTGTTCTGGGACCCTCCGGCAATAATACTTGTTGCATTCTATAGGTGAAAATGGCATCCCTGCCTCAATTACCAAGGCATCGGGAGTTGGCAGTGGCATTGGAACCATATTACTCCAAGCTTGCTGCTGAAAAGGAGTCTGCCAGTCGGCATCCTGTGCACGAGTACAGTGAGTCACAGGTTAATCATCTTAATTATTCACTTGGTTCTTTTTTGCAGTAGATATTGTACTTAGATGTGGTATGGTGTTGTATATGTTTTAAATTCAGGCAAAAGCCACAGAAGGGTTTTTAGCAGTCTTACGAAGTTACCTGGAATCCCTGTGCATGGATGTCAGGTCACATACAATCACGAATGTTCAGGCAAATAATGACAGAGTAAGCAAGCAAAGCTTGGGTTGGCAGTAATTGTTACATGAATTATATTTGAGGCCATCATTCTGGATTTCAGGTGTCATTGCTTCTTAAGGAGAGCTTCATTGATTCTTTTACAAGTCGTGATCGTCCTTTCATCAAGGTTGGTATTAAATGCCGCTCATCTTGTTGGTCCATGTAGGTTAAGTTTTATAAATGCTGATTTAGACGAGAACTTGGCAGCTTTTTGCAGATACACAACTGTTCTCAGTCCACACCGATGCTGTTCTCTCAAGTTACTGATTAGTGCATTGTATATCTATAATGCCCATTGTACACTAGGCTTAAGTATTCTTTCCTCCCTTGTTCAAGGGATGGATTTTGTATTTATTTTCTGTATCTGAAATCTAAAGGAATGCAATATGCAAAATTTTGCGTCTTTCTGAGCGTGTCCTGTGATGCTCCTCGAAAAAACGGCGAGGCATTTTGCAAGACTGTAATGGGTTCGATGCTGCATGTGAATTTTCTTTGGCCTTCTTTGTTTGGCACATGGAGACGTCTTTTTCAGGGCTTTTTGAAGGTGAGTTTAAGCTCAAATGAAGCTTAAAACAAAGCGCTGTTGCTCGATAGGTTGTCCTCATGAATAATCACGATAGCTCCTAGTTAACCATCACTCTATTATAAAAATTCATGAAAATTCATCTGAAAGCATCAGCTGAAAAATAGTCTTGTGCTATATTCCTCAACAAGCAACTGCTGCCCTTCTAAGCTTTAATCCTTCCCTGCGACAAGTGCTATATTCCTCAACAAGCAAGAGCTGCTGCTGCCCTTCTAAGCTTTAATCCTTCCCTGCGACAAGTTCTAGAAGTTAATGGTTAATAGCAAGTATGGTCCGTGAGTAGTATGTTGTCCTCGGACTAGGTTTTTCAGGACCCTAATGGTTAATAGCAAGTATGGTCCGTGAGTAGTATGTTGTCCTCGGACTAGGTTTTTCAGGACCCATGCATACGTGTGCGGAGGGATTTTTTGGGCATTGACCCTTAGTAGTACCTGTGAAGAAGTGAGTGTTGAGGATTTTTTGGGCATTGACCCTTAGTAGTACCTGTGAAGAAGTGAGTGTTGAGGTCGACTGTTTGGCTTCCTCCTATAATATCTGGTTATGGAAGGTTTCGATCGTTAGCAAAGGGTGGGTGGGCTGTCCATCCCTCCAACTCACGGTTGAAGAAAAAAAAAAAAAATAGCAACCTAGAAGCGCTTGATCTACGCTCGTGAGAGAACGCTTTGATCAAAAAGTCAAATGGGTGTAGAATGGAGAGTTGTGGTTCTTCTCACCTTGGAATAGGCATATAGCAAAAATGCTCATCAGAACGGAGAGTTGTGGTTCTCACCTTGAAATGCGCATATAGCAAAAATGCGCATGCTTCCTTTTCCTTGGACAAGGAGGGACTAATCAATAATCCATACAAGAAATTTATCGCTGCGGCCAAGGCCGCCGCGAACATTTCTTTGGTCCAACTTGTGGCAAAGAAGGTTTTATATTATGTTGAAAAGATCTTAATTTTGACCTCTGAAATTGAACTAAATACGCCTAATTTGGAGAACTTCAACGCCCATATAATTCAAGAGCAAGCTTTTAAGCCTACTTCGAGCTACGACAAATTAGCGGACAAAGCCAAAGAAGATTAATTGTAGCTATTGCAATGCAACCTGTTTCTGAGTTGTGGTTCACGACAATCCAAGTGTCACAACTAGATTGCATGATCAACCTTCTATGATGCCATTCTTTTCCATACATATAACTAATATATAACTAAGTTGATGATCGACCTTATATGATACCAACTTTTTTGCAAACGTCAAGCAAAGACAGCACGACGTCAAAAGTTTTTGACAATGTAATGTTGTCAAGCATTAAAACAAAATTGATCTATAGTACCAAAAAATTTATTGTTGCCACATTGTGACCATAAGGCCCTCATTATAATGCCCTGAATGTTTTGACTAGGCATTAACGGCACCATTTGAATTGTTAAGACAGTAAGAATTGCAGTAACAACTGTTTTTATAAACTATCGAACTCTAAACCCTAAGTTTTGTACAACCAAAACATATCAACCTTTGTATCAATCTTTGCAAAGAATGCCATGCTCTCGCAACATGGTAAGTGTGTTTTCAAGACTGAGTATGGAGAAATTATGGATGTTGCCTCATTTCTTCACTGGCAGGCATCTCCCAAACTCCGCACTTAGAATACATGCGAAGAAGTGCACATTGAACATTGACAGCATAGTACTCTAGGATACAACATTGTCCCGGACAGGTTTTAATAAACAACGGTTGCTGCACAAACACATGACGAAGATGAGCACTGCCATGAAAAATATTCAGATATGATGTAGAAGATAAAGTATTGTTCTTGCATTTTGAAATCTATATACGGTTATAAGTATGCATGACATCCGAGAATATGCATGATGGAAGATAAAAACTGTTGAATATGAAATACTACTTGAGCATATTGATATACGAGATGATAGAATGATGAACAAATACATGCAGCATCATTCCCTGAGGTACCATTGACATATGGCAACATGCCTTGAAACTGCAAATTCTATTGCCTCTGAATAGCAAGAATAGCATTTATGACATGTATCAAAAAGGAAGTTCTACAGGAATACCAATATTTATTTCTATGTTGCTGAGGTGCCAAGCCAGATCCTGTTGGATACCTGTTTGGAAATCGTTGAATATGAGCTTCCATGCTTTTTGAAGACAAATGCTCAGGTCAAGGTCACTCTTCTGACAATATTTTGGAGTCCATCACTCCTCCATCCCCATGTTACTGATTCTAATCACTTAAATGCTGGTTATAAGAAAATTGAAATAAAAAGGGAGGAAAACAAAAACAGACAGAAAAGACAGTACCTGCGGAAGCAATATCAGAAAGAAGTAGATAAAGACCATAGAAAAGAACATTATCTTCAGACTTGTGCATATGTTGTGCTTCAATGTAAATTAAACTTTGATACTAAGGCACGTCAACACGATTTCTAATTGAATGCTAGCAATTCATTATAGTTAAATCAGTACGTTTGGGGCATGAATGAAGCAACGAACACCAATTTTGCAGGAAAGAAAGACACTAACCAGCACAAGATTTGGACTTCTGCCGAAACCACGAATTTCACCGTCTAAAGCATAACATCACAAAATTCTCCAGAAAATGCCCAGATCCAAAGACAGAAGGATTGCAAGACTTATCCAAATTTTTTAAGAAGAGAATGCATCCCTTATTGCCATGTGTGGTGCTGGAAATGTTACCAGTAAAACATTGAGCGGAATAGCTTGCGGAGGAAGGAAAACGTAGAAGACCTCTCTGGCCAAACCTAGCTTCCTGCAGGTCCTTCCATGAATGGCTAAATGTTACCATAAATGGTTAGGATGATTGTGGTGATTTTGACTTTACAGATAGCAGATAGCGTTGAAATCTGGAAAAAGATGTCCAAGTCGTCAAATCTACAATTCTACAAATGACCATCTTGTATGAAATGTTATGGAGTTTTTGCTTAATCAAAACTATGTGTACTTTTGTATGAAATTTCATTACTTTTAGTGGAATGTTTTGCGCTAAGGAAATTGGACTTCGTCCTACTGTTTTTGTGTTGAATTGGACACGTCCTGTTGAAATTTGTGATGTCCTATTCATCTTGAGACGAAAAGGATTTTTGTTTACCTCACATTTTATAGAATTTTGAACCCTGCACCCAAACAGCTAGAAACAGCTCTGCATCCGGGAAAAAAATAAGAAGCATTCGCTGGCGACAGTCGCTTTCCCCAAGTCCGACGATGTAGTGTAAACACTAAATAGAGCCGCATGCCTTGGCCGATTCCTAGCTATGGCGGGGAAAACTGGGGCGTGGGTAGGGTTCTGTCTGTGCCAATATAATTTACGGTATAGATGTATTCCTATGAACGTGTCGGCTTATTGAACGTTTGGATAACGGCGCAGAAAAAATAGGCGCGACAAAAACAAAAAATAGGAAATTAGATACTGAATTATATATGTGTAGATAAAAGGATCTACAAGCATAAATTCAAAGACTACAACACACAGGCCTTGGGTGAAAAAGTCATGAATTTGAAACGAGTTGAATAACATGGTGGACTCAAGCGGATTACACGTGAATTAGACAACGAGAATACTAATTCTATTTGACAAAAAAGATTTGACAAGCAAAATAAGTACAATTCCTCAAATCCACAAAGGATCAAACAACATTTGATCAAAACCTACCCTGATGTGCATCAATTTGCAACTTGAATTTGGGTTTTCATGCAGTAGAAGACCTGAGGTTTAAAGCAACAGTTTCTATACAATCTCAACAAATCTCCTAGTTAAACATCAATTTGCCGAAGCCACGGGGCCAATTCAAATGTGCGCCGAACCATAAGTTGAGGCAACATATGGAGGCTTATGCAGATGGAGTAGGATAGTGTCATGTCCAGCAAGTTCCTTAGGAAGTTTATTTGATCCATATTTGGTATTTGGCAATGCACAAGTCTGGGATCAAGACGTGCAAGCATAAGGGCAATGAGAGGGCCAGGGGTTTTAGTCATATTTTGATTTAAAAAAAAAAGTTCTCATTTGATCAATATGCCTTTCTTGCAACAAATTATATGATGATGATGACAAGCAAGTCCTCTAATAAAATAATATTTGATCTTTTATAATGAAATTCCTGTGCTTGAACTTTGTGTGGGGCGGGGATGATGAGGGGGCAGTGGTTAAGGTGGCATGGTGGAAGTGTCTCCGCCCCCGGCAGGACGGAGGTCTGGCCATCTTGGATTCAGCTTTGCACAACAAGGTGTTGGTCTCCAAGTTTGTGTGGAGTATTCTACAGGATGGTGCATCTTCTCCAGGTGCGTTGTTGTTACAGTCTTTTCGCCACTGCGTGGCGTTTGGGAAGCCCTCTGTCCATGTGGAGTTGCCGTGGGCATTGCTGTATGGGCTAAGGCCTTTTTCGCATGCATCCCTTTTTCTCACCGGGGTGTTGCGGGCTTGGGATCATGTGCGGGTGCTGTTCCAGCTGGATTATGCCACAGTGTATCATCACTCCTCGCCTTTCTTGTG